>JAAGNO010021593.1:76087-90886 GCA_033439905.1 Ceryle rudis
GAGATTGAAAAAGTAAGCCATTTGCTTATATCCACTGCTGTTTTATTTAAGTTTGCTTATTTTTTCTTCTCATATGGTCAGATTCACAGCAGCACACTTTCCAAACAGCAAGAGCCAGAATATCTGCTCCACCACGATCAACTTGTTATTGGAAGGGGGGCACAAAAAGCACCAGTTGGACTGTATTAGAAATCTCAGCACAGGCTGGTAACGCATTGGACCCTGGATCCAACACACGTCTCGGTTCGCCCACTGCAACTGGAGAAGTTTGTTCCCTTCAAAGAGCCCAGCTCTCAAATGACAGATTACAAAGTCATGCTGGTGCCTCAAAAGAGGCGTGTGGATCTAAGGGAGCAATCTTCCTTAAGGGAGCAATCTTCCTCCCACCACCTGCTCAAAGTCCATGGGACTTTGGTGACCCAGTTAAGCAGCCATCTTCATCCTTAGTTACCTACGTGCAACGCCAAATACTGCCTTCCATAAGCACATGTCTTTGCTTGAAGGAGTAATTCTGAGTCTGTACCCATAATCACGCAGCAACTAACAGAATTACTGGTGTAAGTAAAAGCTGCTCCTCTGGGATGTTGAGTTACACAAATTACAGAAGACTAATAACCAATTAAGAGACTGGCTGCCCTGGGCCTTTCACATAGACAAAATGCATCATGGAAGGAGAGGAAAATAGGAATGAAGAAAGCCAAAAGAGAAAAATCATCCACTGAAAACCTGAAATACTATTAGAATGATTTATAATGCACCACTAGGGAAGAGAAGTACAAAGCAATGTAAAGAGGCCAGGCTGTACTCGGTTTGCAATAGTACCTTGATTAAAACCAAACTATAAGAGATAATCAAGGGCAAAGCTTTCATTATTCATATTGTCAATTGAGATTAAGCAACAAAAATCAAGGACAAGTGAAACAATGTAAGAAATAGCTCATTATCATCTCATGTCAAGGGACTTTTTGAATCCTTCCAAAACAACCATTTTTTCATTATGGAGCCTAAAAAATGCTAACTTTCTGTCCCATTACTTCTATCAAACTTAGAGACAGGAGGACAAAACCAGGAAGAAATCCTCCCAAAAGTTGTTCTTAGGCTTAACTAGTCATTAGAGTATTGTCACCACTTTCTGAGAGGAAGCTTTGCTGAGCAAAGAGCAACAATCTCTTGTGTGTCACACGGGAGTAAACTCATCTGGCAAACTCCTCACCTCCTACTGTATCACAGACACAAAAAACATTAAACAAAATTACACCAAAAAACTTAACTTGTATGCAAGGACTGAGAAAACAGCAAGGGGTTTTGTGTTTTCCATACATATTTTGTTCTACACGTTCAGGATGAGACCCAAACTGGAAAGGCTAGCAAACTGTAAGAGAAACCTCTTAAGAGCTTCATAGGGGTGAGTCAGAGTCTAAGACCAAATGAAAATATACTTCCTAAATTTCCAAACAAAATGGCAAACTGGAAAACCAGTATAAAATTCGAGAGGTCTATAAAGGTGCGAGTAGCACAAGATACTTCAGACCAGCATCCAGACTTTTTGACATTTCCCATAACTTACAGTCAAACCCAGTTAGGGTTTCCCAGTCACTACCTACTCTACTATAATTTCCAAACTGAAAAGACTGGTGTACAAAAAGGCAGGACACTTCACAATTTAATGGTTTTTTTCTCCCCTGGGGCTCTGTGAAAAATACAGACCAAAATAGGAAACCATATTCTACTCTGTATTATGAAGGTTTTTTTATACTCGCTCATGACAATGTCTGACCATCCCCAATGGGTCATTATGCACATGTGCTGCTTGCTATGACAGAAGCACAGTCAAAGGCAGGTCTCCTGTGCTTTGTTAGTTCACACTAACCATTAGCTCTGGAGTTCATCCTGCAGTTTGGGGCTGACTCCACCTGCTCACTGGTCTCCCCGACAATTGTACAGATGCAGTTGAGCAACAGAGCTGGCTCATCAGCCCTAAATCCCAGCAACCAGGCTTAACATCTGTCAAATCAGACCTGGCAGATGAGCAAGAGCTAGTTTTTAGTCTAAAAAGAAAGTCCATTTCAGCAGAGGGCAAGACAGTGCTAACTGCAATGCAAAGCTTAGCTGAGCAAAATCAGATCTGCACAAGAGCAGGTTCCAGGCTGGACTCTGGTACAAATATCAGAAGTCTGCTTATAATGTTATTTTAAGACCTCAGAAACACCTCACAATGTGAATTATGAGTGTTAAACACCAATCCTGGAAAAGAAACATGCAACAAGAAGTGACTCTCGACAGCTCTGAAAACAACTTACATGCATGGAGTACATGAGCACAAGCAACAATGTCTTTACATGTGAACTTACGTAGACTTATGTCTGAATTTATGTCTGCATGCATGTGCACATGCCTCTGTGAGGGAGGGAGAGAATGCACACACACTTCCACAAAGTTTCCTATGATTAATTAAATTTAGTAAGCAATCATCAGAACCTGCACTTAACCTAACTATTACTGAATCAGCAGATGAGTCTATATGAGGAGGTAGAAAGAAGTGAAATTCAAATTAATTAGTCAATATGATCAGGTCAGGAGAAGCACTGCATTCCTAAGCAGATGAAAACAAGATGACATTTGCACAGGTAAGAAACTGGCATATGAGCAGATACAGCCAGCAAAAACAGATGCAATGAAGAGAAGGGAAGAAAAAAACCAAAACTATATAAGCAACTCAAACGCAGAGAGAAGACTCATCTTAAAGCAATATGAAGAGGAAGCCAATGAACAGTTTTAGAGATGTTGGTGATGTGGTCAGTGACAGCCAAGGAAAGCACTCTCAAGACTTCTTCAAAAAAGATCAAGCAGGTGAATTACACGGTAGGAGTATAGAGAAGAAGTGCAAGAACTGTGGGTAAAACAATTTTAGCAAATAGTAAATTTGCTGAGGTAAAAAAAAAAAGTTTTGATTGTCCCAAACTACTGGCAAACTAGTGACAGGCTGTCACAAGTCAAATCAGAGATATGGACAGGGTAAAGAAGGTGAAATCACATTGCTCTGACATGTACTCATTGGATTGCTCCCCAGAATGAAGGAAAAACACATTCAGCTCATCTTCTGCCTGGCAGGAGCTGGACCTACACCTTCCAAAAAGAACAACCTGGTCCAAATAGCAGGAGGTACAAAGAGCCCTGCCTATCAAAACCTGTCAACCCAACTAGAGAGCTCCACAGCGTCCAGCCTCATTCTGCAGCAGTAAAGCAAAGCACATTGCTCACACGCACAACAGGACTATAGCAGGAAGGGGAACTGAACATACCCCTCTCATACAGGAGGGGTTCATCTAGGAAAACAAAGGCTGAGGGTTCAAAAAAGGAGGCGTAGTTAGTGCAAACAAACAGCCGCTTTGGTGAGGAGTGGAAGCACTGAGCCAGGTTCACAGCAAAGTCCGTAATTCCTGGGCTACCACCACTGAATTTCATGCATTATACAGATTTAAAAAGAAGCTTTAAAAAAAAAAAAAAAACAAAAAACAAAAAAACCAACACAGATATAATGTGGTGTTTGCGATCTGAAGGGCAAATGTCACGGGAGACAACTCCCATACTGTAATCTGAGACAAAATGATCAGCTACAATCAGATTTGTCTTTCTGGATACTTGTAGCCCATCAGATAGCCCTTTCTTCATAGTTCTTAATAGAATTTGCTAGTAATAGTGACCTATCCCAAATCCCCATTATTCACCTCAACTGGGTATCCTACTTTCAATTCAGGAGATGTACTGGGAGTTTTGCTTATGGAGGGACCTTCCTTTTAACTGCAAAACGCAACACAAAAACACGACAGAGCCGGAATACCTTTTCTTTTAGAAACCCAATCTACAATTCCAATCACTAAAGACACCTCTTGTGGCACAGAGACAGACAAGGATAATGTCCTGCTCCTGAATGAATACATTAAGCTGCACTACAGGTTCCAGCAGAAATTAAATTTAATAGCAGCCAGAGTTCTGAAAATGCCTGTTAAATCCAGTACAATGCGGTATCTCAATGTTAACCCAGTTTAGGAGGCTCTTACAAAACCAGCATTTTCAGGGAGCAGTAATGTGAGCAGAACTCCATAGGTTAGATGATTTTAAAAATTCTTTATGAAAAGAAATTCGAGTAAATTAATGGCCAGCCTTGCTCCTGCATGTTACAAAGCCCTGGCAGACAGCACAGCAGTTAGCCTCCTGTAACACCTTCACTATTGACTCATTTGTGAGTCATCGCATTTTCAGCGGAGACATCACGTTGCAATTCTGTTGTTAGGAGCCAGAAGACATTCTGTAGGAAACAATGTATGCGTTTTCAGAGCTGATTCAGACCTGCGTGCAGCAGCAGAATAATGTTAATGTGCCGGCATCTGTGTCTTCCCTTCTCCCTCCAGCCTCTCTGGTGGTCTGACTGCTGGGTTTACATAAGCAGAAACATTGCCATTTTAAAACTGGTGCTTTTTGGGTTTTATTTGTTTGGTTGGGGTTTGTTTTTTGGTTTTGTTTTTTTTTTTGATTCTTTATTGCCAGGTTAATTCTTAACCAAGCCTTTTAAAAAAAAAGAAGAAATTCTCCCAGCCTGTTCTACTTATTGAAACTGCATTGCCTGTGTCTCACACTATAAAATTTTAATTAGGCAAATTTAGTTGCTGGAAAGTATAATAATTTTTTTTTCTGACCAGTTTACAATGTTTATCAGGAAAAAAAAAAAATCACCTAAGTTGGAAGCAAGAAATAAAACTATTAATTACAGAGTTGCTTGGAATTCATAAATACAGATAAACACAAGTCAAAGGAGATACATCAAAGGGAAACTAGAAGTCCAGGGTAGAACTGCCCAACTTCTTTACAAGAAAAATAACTGCATATCAATCTCAATCCTAAGAAAAATCTCAACAATAAAAGCTAGTTTGGAATTGGTTAGGATAAGCACTCTCTCATGAAAATGCAAACAAATGGAGTTAAGGCACCTATTCAAAGACAGCCTTTAATACCAAAGTGCTGACAAACACCGGGTTCCCAGCTGTTCTTGACATTTCCCCAATGCTTAAGGCGTTCTGGATGCCGTATGTTTCTGCGATGAGAAATAATAGACTACTTTGCAGCATAAAATACACCAATTCTGGGTTTAATGGGAGCTGTAACACAGAGCACTGCATTTTGATGCAAAATACACTACCATCCTCTAGACTTCAAGAGATGAAGAAACTCTTTTTTTGATACAGCCTTTCAATCACAGAAAGGTGTTCCCATTTAAAAAAAAAATAAATATTAAGGAGTTTTACGTGAGAAAATTATGTATAAAGAAGATTAATCAAGTCATTGTAAGGCCAAACTTTACCAGAAATAAAAGCAATGTTTCACAAGACAATTTGGCTGGACTCTCAAGAAGCAGCCCATAAATGAGCAATGAACCACAGTCCAAACACAGCTTTAATGCTTGGGAACAAAAATCCTAGTGACTTACAGTAATATTTATGTTCTCTGGAGCCACAATCTTTTCAGAGAAGATGAGCTTAGGCAGGACTGTACCAGAGAAAATCCATCACCATTGCTGCTTCCTAAAATTCAGTTGCCTAAGCAACTGTGATCAGGACTTTTAAACCAGGCAGTGAACATGCACAAGAAGCCCTATCGCACATTTAGGAGTCAAGGGTTGGCATGATACGCACAGATGGCTGTGCCACCTCTAAAACCCAGATGACAGAGTCGATGTTGGTACCCTTTTATCCAACAGACTGGCAGAGGACAGAAAAAAAACAGGCTGAAGGCTCAGTTTGTTCCTTCAGTTGAAAGGATTCAGGTATGCACCTCCCATTTCCCTGCTCCTCAGACTTCAAATTTGGCTGGGGTAGGTCCAATTCTTCCTTCCCCTCTAGAACAGCTTCACTTCATGGGCAGTATTTCAAAATTAATTGTTAAAAAGATGAAAAAGAAGATTCCTTCGCAGCAAATCAGTTAGGCAGCCACCTGGCAGAAGAAACACTAGGTGAAAACCGCAGAGCAAAGAAGTGTGTGCTCTTGGTTATGTGCATATAGGATACAAGACTAACATAGCTGGCCCTTAAAGAACTGCAAATATTGTAAGATTCTTGTACTTCTGAGGGATAATTCAGAACACTGCATCATAACGTAAAAGAAAGTATCTGCACAGGGGTGCGAAGCTTTACTGTTCAGTTATTCAAGGCCAGAATGAAGGCTTGAAATAGCCATTGCTGACTCATTCCACTTCCAACAAGACTATAAAGGGGTGAAGGATCCAAAGGGATTTCTACCACACTAAAAGTGCCTATAGGTTGGATTTACACGGAGGTGTTACCAAACATTGTTAGTTCTTTCACAAAACATTTTTCACAAGAAAGTGCTGACTGCATAAATTTCCACAGAGACATCCACTGTGATCATCAATCAGTTTTAATTATGTTTTCATTGGGAGTATTTATCTAATCTGGTTTATCTGGTCTAGGTTTTTAGTTGAAACCAATACCTAGGAGGATTAAGTTTAGAGAGGTCACCTTTAACATTTATGCTCAGATTACTCTTGTGCCTTCTTCATTATCCAGTCCAAGGAATATTTAACCATTTAGATGAACTGTAATTGCTACAAGAGGAAATGTTATACTATATTATGGTGTGGTACAATAGGATTGGATCCTGGGTGACAAGGGCCCAACATCTACGCTACACACATTTTCACAGGTCTTTCTTCAGACCAGCTAGAGTCTGGTTCTCTGGGCTGGGAACTCATGGAGCACAGAAGATAGATTCCAGAGGGGGGTGTGTCTTTTTACTTTGATCCAACAGAATACAAGTTTACATGCTCCGAGATTGCTCTGCACAGTGAATAGGAGTGTCTTAAACAGAGAATGATCTGGAGATTTGGTTCAAAAGCGCTGCCGTGACACGAATTACAAGGTTAATGCAGATGCACATCTACGAGTCAAGCTGTGCTCTTCACGGAGTAAGAGCATGAACCCAAGCATTTCTAGGCAAGCACCCTACTCACTGGGGTATTCTAGAACTTAGCTTGATTTTCCTTTGAAAGCTCCAAAGGCTTCAAGTGTCATTCAAATATGAAAGAGAAATAACTGGTGGAACTTCCAGATTTTCCTGAGAGAATTCTCACTTCTCTGAACAGCAGCTTAGCCATTACTGCTGTATTACTGTTAATACCAAGTACCAAGGAAGATGGAAAGCTGGTGTTGCCAACTCCTACAGAAGTCTCCATTTTTATTAAAATTGCAGACCTGCAGGCATGTGATTATGTAAGAATCTTGGATTTCATTTCCCAAAAAATAAAAAAAAATCCTTTCCCATGCAGAGAAAAACTTGAAAATGTATCTTATAAAAGAATAAAAGCCAGAAGGCAAAAAGAAAGAAATTAAACTGAATTTTTTCAAAGAAGGTTTCAGCTTTTTCAAGGCAATCTCATGAATTTGATGGAGGAATGATTCTTTTTTAGACTATTTCTTGTCTCAGTAACAATGAGACTCCCGAGGGTTTTAACTCCACTTCCTTCACATGTTATAAACTACACGCCTGGCCTTGCTTCGTTAGTCAGAATGAGCGAGCATGCTTTTGACATTGTAGAAGGCAAAGCAAAGGCTGTTGCCTCCTAGGCAAAGGGCACGAGGCCCTTGTCCGACCCATCCACACTGCCGCAAGGACAACCCGGATCCTAGTGAAGATGTTATGCTAGAGCTGAAGTGTGGCAGGGCTCAGATTAAGCCTGTGCCTGATTATCTACTTGTATATATTCAACAGAGGTGATGAAAAGAGTTTCAGTATGTTTCTGGATTTAGAGCTACACTTGACTGACAAATACACCCCAAGGGGGCTTGTCTCCAGTACCAGAGCCTCTGTATTGGTATTAGCACATAGGTAACCAGACTTGCTTGTCCCTGGTTTTCTTGCTAAAGAGGGTGGTGGGTTTTGCCATTTGATTTGAGAACAACAAATACATTTCATAACTGCAGTCACCAAGCAGAACAGCTTCCAACCAACATCAATTCAATGCAGAATCTGAGTAAGTTTCCTATCATTTGCCTTACACAAGGGTAAGCTTTGTGTAATGCCAGTTGCACCCTAGCTGACACAGGATACGGAAAACAATCCCAGTGGCTCTAATATGTAAGCAAAAGGAAAGCTATGAAGGGCTCTGATATGTTGGGCTGTATCGAGTTAAGGATACAATATTCCCCAGATAATATGCAACGTGTAAATTTCACTTACCAAAGCTTTTCCTTCACTATTACCTTCTGGATAGTGCGGGTTAAGCTGGAAAAGAAAAGAAGTCAAATACTATCTTGATAGCTTTTAGACATTTCAGAACTGGGGAGAGAGGGTTTGACTCAGCCCTGTATTATGTACCCACCCTGCAGCAAGACAGTGGAGTATTTAGAAGCAGTATGAGAATGAGAGTACAAGAACTACTGATTCTATTTCTGACTGACTTAACTGGCTATGTCCTCACTTCAAAAAAGTGCAGCTTACAATCAAGCGTGTTAACTCAAAAGAGGAATCTCAAAGAACCAAAGCCAAAAAGAACAATGAAGAAAGCACAGCTAGTAATACACAGCAAGTTCTGAGTCACCCACGTACATATACACACAACCACTTCCAGGACTGACCTTGAGCAGATACATGGAGGTAAAAACTAACATGCTTTGTGTCTACGGAGATTTTAGAGGAAGACAGTGAACTGGGAATAAACACATCTTTGGAACAGGCATGGCAATGACACCATAGGCAAGTGCTCGTTTAGCTTGTGATTCTGTTTAACTATTATTAATGGGAATATTTTCTGTATCATAGCAGGATTATTAAGCATTAATTAATAACTGAAGTAGGATGAGAAGCTTGAATGAAAGACACTATATATTATTAAATGCAAAGGATTATTTAACAGTGCTTACCATGATTTTACTTTTGACAGGGGAAATATGTAGACTAGAAGATGAGGGATTATGTAGGCAGATATATACTCAAACAAACAAACACACATACACCCACACACAGGCTGCACATGAAACCTTTCAAGATTTGACTTACATAATGAAACAATTTTGCCTCAATGTTTACCATATTCCCTGACACAGGATATGCTGTCAAAGGGTTGTAAATGCTGAAATGAAATTATTAGTTATATAAGGTAATTTAGTTCTTAAGCAACGACAGCGTGTATGCATTTTACAGATAAGTACAGTCATTTTCTTGGCTTGAATCTGGCATTACCAATGCAGAAGAACCAGAGCTGAATTGCACAGGGCAAGATGAATTAATCTCAGTATAACTTTCCAGTATCGCATTACCATACATCTAACACTACACAGACAGCTGTTGTGAAGAGTTTTTATTAAGTTTATATGGTTCTTATTAATACTGTATCATTTATATCCCTTTACCCCAAAAAAGCCTGCTCCTTCCCCATCATGAGCCTGAAGAAAGGAGGAAAACTTTTAGATATTCCAAAAACTGCTGAAAATACCTTCCTTTTGTGTCATGACAATATGCTGACACAGAAATGCCCAAAGGTTTATTGTCCTGTCTCCATTTCCGTATTTGCATTAACCTCTGTGTTACCCTGACAAATCACATTTAGAGAGCCTGCTTTCCTCTCTGCACTGACACCTATCCCAGATCGTGCATTTGGCTCCTCGTGACACTCTCACACACTCTCCTAGCTCCAACTTCCACCTACTTCTGTTATACAGCAACAGGAATGGGAGATGAACACTAAACAACAGACAACTAGAAGTTATACATATGCACATATATATGTATATATATACATATGCATACATGTAACGGTTTTCATATCATTTTGATGTCCTCATACATTCTCACGCTTCTTTCAGCGCTACATTTATTCATCTGACACCTTAAAATAATTCTAGATGCTCACCAGCAGCCAAGCTGAACTTTCTACCTTTGGTCCTCCATCAAGAACAGAGAAAATTATCAGGCAGTGCTCCTTAGTCACAGAAAGGCTAAATTCTATCCCACCTTCGGATTCTGCTGATTGTAAGCAAGGGAGAAAAAGTCTGGGTCATCTCAGGCTTGTCACGAGATTCAGCACAGAGAGCTGTGCACTGAGGACTACACCTTCAAAAGGAATAAATCTGTAATGATTCATTGAATGTGCTGAGTTGAATACAGTTGTCTACCCAGTGTGAATCGGGCCTTGCACTCTGCTGTTCTTCAGCTGTTTGCTATCAACATGATGACACCTTTAAAAAAAAAAACATATAGCAACAACAGGAGAAACTAGGAAAATCTCTCTCCCAAGCCACTTATTGCTTTAAAAATGACTAAACAGATTGCCCTCAAATTGCCAAAATTGTTCACTCATGGACCAAGGCTGAGGGAGACAAAAGGCTCAAATAAAAAAGGAGTGAATTCTTAACGATGGGTTTTCTTGCCCCTCTGCAACAGAAATAATAACACTAAAAAGGTGTTGTTTAGAGAAAGTTCTGAGATGCTGATGTTAAACCTCAAACACGATGGAATGAGGGTTTAGGGCTGATGTTCATGGCCCCATTTTCAGCCCTGCTGAGTATCTGCCACTTTGATTTTCTTTTCAGCTGAGGTTGTTGGTGCTGAGCATCTCTGAAAAATCAGACTATTAGCCATTATCCCATACTAGATTCTCCAGTAGAGGGGCATAAATCACGTAGTGTTGTCTGTCGTATTAGACCTGTTTGGAGTCCTTTTCAATATCCAAGTACAGCAGAATGAGCTAAGGACACAGTGACAGTCTCAACACTCCAAAACCTATTGCTTTTTATGATTTATATAAGATCACCTCCAAAACAAAAAAATCCTTGAAAATAACAACATCAATTTTATTTTTCCTTGTTGCTAATGAAATCAAGTCAAATTCTTTGCGGTTGTTTAGAAAGTAAGACAACTCTGCTGAAGTAGACAATATTAAAGCTCAACAGTCTTCAAGCTTTCTTTGCGTCATTGGATGGGTTGAAGTTGCAATGTTACTGAAGTGTAGCTGAAATATCGTACTCTATACTTCTGTGAAGTGTCACTGGAAGGTGCGTGCAGTCAAGAACACTACACGGTGAGAACACAATGCCTTGTAACTGCAGAGCTCAAGCGAGTGTATAAATCGATACTGTAACAGCTTCATTATATGCTATTTTTTTAGAGTATATTTCCAATAGCTTCTTTTCCAATGCAGAATAATCCAGAAATCCTAATCCTCCACTGCTTGTTTTTCAACAATCCAATGGCTTTTCAACAATCTTAACCCTAACCATAGGGGTTCAACAAGCCAAGTAAAGCCATTTTTTTACCTTTCCATGGACAGGAGAGAAAAAAGCATAACAAAATGAGAGTTCAGCATCCTAATGGATGCAAACTAATCAATATCAAAGACCTTGAATTTCATTTCATGTTATGGCAAGATCATTGGATTCGTCACAATATAGCAACACTCGCCCATTATGCAAGGCCACACAACCTAACCACGTGAGTAAATGGCAATCACTACATAGCGGTAAAGGAGGTGCGATCTCAAGAACGTCAAGACATCAAGAATCTCAAGACATCAAAAACACAGACTGCATTAGTAGGAAAGGACAACCGAGAATTCACATCAGTGAAGTGGTGAACCAGCCACCTGGTAGCAGTTGTGTTCATCATTTACTTCACCACCACGTGGAAGGCCAGCTCTATCGTGTGGATATTACAGTTGGGCGAGGGTAAGGTAAACCACTTTCACAGCTCCAATGACAGTGATTTATCACAGACACTTCATCTTTTTCACTTGTGAACCCAGACCCAAACTTACGCATCCTTCAGCCTACTACATAAAATCTCCTGAACTCCCCAAAATGAGCCTATTGTATGAACTTTTATTTCACATCACAGCACCACAGAACATCATCACAGTTTTACACATGCAGGCTAATGGTGCACACTGACTTAGGGGCTGCATGAGATTTTCCTTATACTACGGCCCTGTCAACAGATAAGTACCACTGCACCTGCAAATGCAATTTGCACAATATAGTTCACAGGAAGTATCCGAGACCTCGGCTTATCTTAGAATCTGAATCTGCTGGGGAGAAGAGAGCTTGGAAGCAGCCCAGCAAACTTGTCAGCAAGTAAGGAGAGTCAATATCGCAAGCAGGCCACCACCACTGCACAAGGTCATCTTCTAAAACGCAAAATCATTGAGGGTTTCGTCATTTAAAAAAAGATTTGCAGCCACAGAAAAGATCATACATTCTTTTAAATCTAAACAGAACTAGCATTTACTTGCACCTTTTTGTAAGAAGCCAAATTCCCAACTCATGATCTACAACACGGTATCTGAGAGCCTGAAGGTCAGGGTCTGCACTGCAGGTGGTCCTCCTGAGTGTATAAAAATGGATGTCTCCGACAGATTTCAGGCTCAGCCTTTGTACATGGTGGATGTAAAAAGAGTAGACATAAGAATGCACACATATCTATACATCAATATACCATGGGAGCACCAGAAGACCCTGAGTAGAGAGTATGTGTAAGAAACACAAAATAGAAGCCATCTTTTACAGGTGGAAAACTGAGGTATAGACAAAGTCTTCAACTATTTCAGGTTAAAATTATTTGGAAGGGCAAGGAATCTCATTTCCTGGATTTTTGCCTAGTGTCCTCACAATGTGAGGGGACAACTTTCATCTGTGTGTGTTTGTGTGTTCCTTCTGGTATTTGGTCCTCAAAGAATGCAAGCGTCCTGCTAATCCCGAGAGGTATTCTCAGATTGAGTGACAGAAGTCTCGGGCTCTGTCATCTCTACTGTTGACATCTCTACTGATCAAAGATAGTCAAAGTTGGATCTCAAAGTTTTCAATGCATAAGATTTTAACTCTGCATAATCTCCTGAGGTTCTACTATTGAGCAGAACAACTTCTCACTAATACGTTATTCCTGGCTTTAATTTTTTTTTCACATCTTCACATAGTAAGATATGCTTTACAATCCAACAACTGAATTATAACTCTCAGTCCATATTGTGGACAGTTTGACATTTCACCTCTATACTGAATGCTGCTTTTCCTAGAGAGAGGAGTGTATGGAAAGTACCCAAGCAGGCTATTTTTGGACACTCTTAATTAAGGAGAAGAGAGCAGTTTGGGGAAAGAAACACACATGCTGATTTTAATCAAATTTTGTTGACTGGGTAAAGGATATTTAAAACATCTCATCGGGGAAAGAATTAGATTACCAAATTTCAGCTAAATGAGCATTTTAACAACTTGGTTAAACCCCACATTTATGAAGGAAGCCGTGGCAGACAAAGAACAAAAGGATCTCGTTCAACACATGTAAACGTTCCCCATTTAATTTGATAACTAGCCTGTTAACACACAGCCTGTTGCCCAGTCAACAAGGGCAAGTGTTTTGGGGGAAAAAAGCCAGCACAAAAGAGGAAAAAAAACCCACTTCTCAAATTTTTCATCGTCATTAGGCTGGCTTTGTTCTTTGTTAATGTCATACTGATTAGCTTTCAGTAATTCCAAAGGACTTTTGCACAATTTCAAAGACTTTAGTGGTATTCAAAGGACTTTTGCCATCTTATTAACTTGCCAGAAAAAAACTGGCTATGACTCTACCTCGATAAATCCCATTCAACACCACGACAGCATTGGCACAAAGTTCTTGATAATCATCATCTGAGGAAAGTTTTAAAATCTTAGAAGGCCTTTTATTTTAGGGTTGTGTTTTGCTGCTGTTTTGCTTATGAGCCATGTCTTAGCAGATCAGACGAGCTTCCAGGGAGCGCTGGGAGAGCTGAATCTTCTTATCTGCTCCAGGCCCCCAGTGCAGGACAGGGACAGCTGTGGGAGAACTATCTGCTAGTTGAAAATCGGAATGAGAGTCAGCTCCCACACCTTCCTGTCCCCATTATTCACCCCTATCATAAGAAGAAATGACAAGTCATCTCGCTGGCTGCTGTACAAGCAATGGCAGGCCAGCACCCACCAACACCTGGTGCTCAGTTCCACACAGCCATATGCCATTCTGCAGAGGAAGTCAAAAGAAGGAAAAATGCCTACAACATCCTTTAATCTCATCCTGAATGCTGGTCCATAACCTTGGTACGAGCCTCAGCGGCTCCGTGACAACGTGTGCTATATGAAAAACCATCCTCATCTCTTCAAGGGTTATCTTCTAAATATTAATAACCCATTTGCCTTTCAGTGGTTCTCCCAGAAATAAGTAGGGGTGATTGAATTAGACATTACTGAAATCTGGACTGCTAAAAAAACCAAACAAACAAACCCATCAACAACTAAAAATAAATAAGTAAGTATGGGGGAAGTCTCCTAAACCAAGCATCAAAAATAAAAAGGCACAAATATAATTGCATAAAAGCTTCTTAAGCAATCTTTATCCAACAAGCAAAGAAATGCACTAAAGAACAGACCACATGTCTACATTTGCTGCTTCGGAACGCATCAGAACGCAATACCAGCAGATGCTGTGTTTTTAATAACAGCAGCAGTCCTTAGAATGACTAAATGACAATAACCACTGCATTAATGGCTTCACACTTCCCTTCCTTCTAAAGATTGTAAGTATACAAACACAGCTCCAGTTCAGCTCAATTTCAGATAGGACTGAAAAAGCCTCACAGATCACTACTGCAAAATTAATTGGGGGGGGATTCCTAAATAAAACGAGCAAAATTTTGCCTTCTCAGTTTTGTGTTGAAATGGGAAAATCGTGGAATGGATTGTTACTTTTCCACATACCGTGGAAAAAACAATGATTCCTTTATAT
>JAAGNO010021595.1:0-16453 GCA_033439905.1 Ceryle rudis
TCTCCAGAGCAGGAGACTCCACAACCTCTCTGGGCAGCCTGGGCCAGGCTCTGTCACTCCATAACCATTGTAATCATTCATCAGCTCCCCTCTCAGGCTTCTCTTCTCCAGGGTAAACAGCCCCAGGGCTCTCAGCCTTTCCTCATCAGAGAGATGTTCCAGTCCCTTCATCATCTTAGTTTTGTATCTCTGCATCGGACTCTCTCCAGTATTTCGCTGTCCCTCTTGAACTGGGGAGACCAGAACTGGCACAATACTCCAGATGTGGTCTCACTAGGGCAGAGTAGAGGAGGAGGAGAACCTCCCTCAACCTGCTGGCCACACTCTTCTTTATGCCCCCCAGGACACCATTGGCCTTCCTGGCCACAAGGGCCCATTGCTGTTCCATGGAGAACTTATTGTCCACCAGGATGCCAAGGTTCCTCTCCATGGGGCTGCTTTCCAGTGGGTCTACCTGTACCGGTACACGGTGTTGTTCCTCCCCAGGTGTAGGATTCTTCACTTATATCCTTGTTGAACTTCATTATCCTTGCCTTTGCCCTGCTCTCCAGCCTGTCCAGATCTCACTGGATGACAGCACTGCCTTCCGGTGTATCGGCCACTCCTCCCAGTTTAGTATCATCAGCTCTACAGCCCTGTCCCCCCAGCACTCCAGCTGCTCGGCTCTCTGGAGCCTGCCCTCCCTGGTTTTGCTCTTTGCCAGGGCTCTTCCCCTGCCCCAGGCTGCGGTTTCACGGAGGTTTCCACCATGGCTCACACCAAGCTGCAGTTTGCACAGATGAGCTCCAGCCTCTGATTCTGCTACTGCGTTTCCAGTGGGCTGGCTGACACGAGCCAGGGAGGGTGGGTCTGAGAGGGGGCTGGTGTTTGTTGGGTTGCTTTGTTGGTTTTGGGTTTCATTTTTGTTTAAAGAATGAGCCTTAGGAACGATAACGCACTTGAAAATAACAGTGAGAGTGTCTGGTGTTGGGTTAGGGATTTGAACAAGAGAAAAAAAAATTTGGCTTGAAAAATACAGAGTGCTGAAGGAATCTGTAAATGGAGCATTAACTTTGTATAAACTTTCAGGGCTCCACATTTTTTAATATATGCAGAAGAAAGAAGCCACAGGATGTCAAAAGGACAACAGCAGTCAGACAAAGGGTCTCAGCAGGGGCCATTGAATTTGCTCTACCTACATCCACCCAACTGCCACATGTACCTCTTCTCCTGGTTAATGGTTTCTGATGATTGCAGGGATTAGCTGCACAAAGCATCAAATCTCACAATTTAAAGCAAGCCCATGGAACTGAACGTAGGCTGGACACGTTGCTTTTTGGTACCTTTCAGAGCTGTGACTTTCATCCCTTCCTGCTTGAAGTTTAATTGGGTCCTTGTCCCTAGTTTTCCATTCCTCTGTCTCAATGGTGCAGGAAAGTGAACCAAACCCCCAGAGCAGAGAGCTTTTTCTGCACGCAAGTGATCAGAAGGACACTGTCACCCATTAAAGCCTAGACCTAGCCCTGTGTGATGGCCATGGGCACGAATCGAGTACAGCAGCTCTGGGTACTTTCATGTCTAAAGCTTTCCTGGCACCATCACAGAAGAAAAGGATCATTATATTTATTTGACAAATAAAACAAAACACAAGGCACCAAATAAGTGTGATGCTCCCAGCTGCCTGCTGCCAGCCCTTCTGAACCAGAGGTATCTCGGCCATTCTCACCCTGCCCATCTCAATCCCCTTCTTCAAAGGACCATGTTACAAATCAGGACAAAACAGATTAATGCTTAATTCCAAATATTAGGACCCCCCCATGAGAAGAAAGATAAACCCCTTCCCTTTAAACTAAGGACTGAATGATCTCTTTGGGGATTAAAGGGATTTTATCACCAGGTTGATAAATAGGTTTTAGTGAAGCTGGCTTGTAATGTTGTATAAACCATAATTAGGGAGAAGGAAGAAGCAAGAGGGTGGGGAGGGAAGGTCTTGGGAGTATGTGAACCACACCGGCACCTCCACTTTGAGAAACATCAGGACTGACTCACCAGGAAGGAGCACAGGAAGATGAACGACACGAAGTAGAAATAGGCAAAATCGCTGCCACATTCTTTCTTGGTGAGGCCAGAGAGCGGGTCACAGGCTCTGTTACTCAGGCACGACAGCATGATCTCGTGCCAGGCTTCCCCCGTGGCACTCCTGCAGATGGGGAGGGCAGAGAATGAGCTTATCCAACCCCCTTCCTGGTACAGACCCATGGGGCACCCACCTTGAGGTATTACTGCGCCCGGTTAAATTAATTAAACTGGAAGGTTGTGTCCATGTGGAGAGACTATATTTACATTAAAAATTTGAACTACCAGCCTGCTGGCATGAGAAGGAAAGGAGGAAGAACATTTCCCTCTACTACAAGGAGGGTAAAAGAAACTGGACAGGCTCAGGAAGGTTAAACTTCACTAGTTTTATGGAAAATAAACCTAGATTGATTTAACCATGTCCAGTGCAAAGTGCAAATTGTTGCCTTTTGAAGCAGCTTACATTTTGGTCCTAGTGCTAGCTGTAAACCCAATGGAGATGGTGGGAAACAACCAGGCTTCTCCTCCTGAATCTCTTATGTCCTTTATTAGACAAATACAGAAATACCAGGAGGGTCTGGTTGGTCATAGTGACTTGAGTCCCTTTTTCATGAGAGTCTCCTGGGTTTTCTTCATTATTTCCCTCCCCCCACCTCTAACTTCTACTACTCTAGGGAAAAAAACCAACCAAAATCAAAATCATTGGAGTCTCAGAGGTTCTGTCATCAAAATAAACCACCCCCTGCAATGTGCACGCTGGGTCAGAAGCTGAGGGATCCCCATGTTCACTCACTCTGACTTCCTACACAACCTCTGTAATTTCTGCACCACACTCAGACGTGCTTTCAGGGGCATTGCTCTGCAGTGCCAGGAACATCTCATCTCACTGATGTGTTGTTCACAGCCATGATAATGTGCACCCGGAGCCAGTTCACAAGGCTTCCTCCTGGTCCTTGAGAAAACTTGATCATAGAATGGTTTGGGTTGGAAGGGACCTTAAAGATCATGTTGTTCCAGACCCCCGCCACGGGCAGGGACATCTGGAACTAGACCAAGTTGCTCAGAGTCCCAGCCAACCTCCCCTGCAGTGGTGCCAGGGATGGGGCAGTGACCACCTCTTTGGGCAGCCTGGGCCAGGCTTTCAACACCATCAGCGTAAAACATTTCTTCTTTCTCTCTGGTCTAAATCTCCTTCTTTTAGTTTAAAACCATTACCCCTTGTCCTATCGCTATGCTCCCTGATGAAGAGTCCATCTCCATCTTTCCTATAGGCCCCTTTAAGTACTGAAGGTCTCCTGAAGCTTTCTCCTCTGCAGGCTGAACCCCCCCAGCTCTCCCAGCCTGGCCTCCCAGCACAGGGGTTCCAGCCCTCCCAGCATTGCTGGGGCTCCTCTGGCCCCGCTCCAGCAGGTCCCTGTCTCTGCTGTGCTGAGGACTCCAGAGCTGGCCCCAGCACTGGAGGTGACCTTGATTTTGATGCTCAATGTAAACCAAAATAGCTTGCAGGATGCTCTGAATTGCAGAACAGATTCCCCCACTGGTGCCATTGACCTGAAACTCTATTCCCTGGGGCAGAAACCTGCTCCCCCAGTGTGGTCCTGCTGCCTCTGCCCCTCCCCATCCCTCCCTCCCACTGTGGCCGCTGTGTGGGTCTGGAAAGGGACCACAAGGTCTGAACATGAGACTGAGTAACTATCTGGTTTTATTAAAACTCAGAGGCTTGAGTTGAGTGATTATTCTGAGCTAGAGGGGCCTGATTTCATTTCCATCTGGCTTCATAGGAATGACACAACCCAAATCCCAGGCAAGCTCTCCCCTTACAAGCACTGCCCAGGCAGCAGAGCTGAGCCTCAGCACCACCGGCAGGCGCCTGGAGGTCAGGGCGTTATTAACTCTTGGGTGTCCCCACTGAGATAAGGGACATCCTCCCAAACTGCCCCAGTTTGGAGCAGGGTCTGCGCTTTGTTTTTGCTGTGTCTGAAAATGAAAATCGTTGCTTTGTTGTTTTTTTTTTCCATGTTGGGGTTTTTTTTGTGTTTTCTTTTTTTTTTCATTCGAAAATCCTTCGTTTCCTGGCAGGATGAACCCAGATGGAAACACTTGCAAAGCAGAGGTGGCATTGACGTATGAGCATTAAACTTGCTTGCAAGGCAAAAAATGGCCAATTAAAGGAATTCTCACTTTAAAATAAGTAACCTTCATGACAGGAGGCACAATGATCAGTTAAAGCAGAACTGTCACATCCAGAGATGTGCCAGGCCAATCCTCAGTGCTGAGGAGGAGGAAGCAGGAACGAATGCTTCACTCCAGATACCTTCCTTGGAGGATGCCTTGGGCTCAGCAACTAAACTGGCACATGCAAAACCAAAGACTGACTTATTTTTCTCACCCAAGTCACATGGTATTTTCTACTTACCTAAACAGAAGCATCAGGGCTTGGAGGAAGGTACGGAAGTTATTGTGCCGATTAATGGATGTTTCATCATCTAGTGCAATGTTTCCAAATACCTGCCATGGAAAACAGAAGAGATTCGGGCCAAAAACATCTTCACATGAACCTTGTCTAATAAAGATGGATCAAGAGGAGTTGATAGAAAATGCAGGAAAATAATTTGACCTGGCTTGAGGCATGTCAAAATCTAGAATAATTTCTGTGCTGAAGAGAGAGATAAAAATGCATTGTGGAGATCAGACAGGGGAAAAACCCAAGGTTAATGTGCTTTGACTTCACAGAGATGCTTTCCGACACCACAGTTCAGCTCCATCCCAGGCTGAGATAACTTTCTCATTTCTTTTCAGCAGCCCCTGAGCTTCTCCCTGCTCTCAGCCTCTGGAGATGCCTGTACCCAGACGCACAGATGTGCCCTGCCCACAGTAGACATGGCCGCCCACCTACCCACCTCCAGAGAAGCTGTGCCGTGGGCTTGTCACCTGTCCCCACTTTCCCTTCATACTCCCAGAAAAATCTGTACCCCCAGGGCCGTGCTCAGCACAAGACCTGGCAATTAAAGTAGGAAAAGTGGCCTTTACTTCCCCCTTCTAATTTACCCGACACCGGACGAGAAGAGCCTTTCGCCTCCTCCTAAGTCAGGTGTTGATCCCGCCACAGAGGCAATGACTCATTTGCACCCTGAACCAGTGGGACAAAACCAGGCTACTTACGGTCAGTGTTAAAGCTAAAATTTGTACCTGCATGCCAATAATGGCATAGATGAAGAAGAGCATTGCAATGAGGAGACACACATAAGGCAAGGCCTGTGGAGAAGGAGAAGGTGATATTAACGACAGCAAATACGCCCTACAGCTGGTAGCATTTGATTCCTGGGCAGCACCGTGTTTTGTGGCATTTGTCCTTCAGATGAAGGAACTGGGAGGAGAATATGAATGGTTCTATCAGCCTTCAGAAGACAAACCCAGGTATTCATTGATCACAAACCTCTCTGGGCTTTCCAAGGGCTCTCTACACATCCTTGCAAGCAGATAAGCAGAGAAATACAGTAAGAAGTTCCATGACAAGCACTGGAGCTCCCAGCAGGCACTGGCACTTTCTATGCATAATTGTACAAACATTAATTTTTAATGACTTTCCTGTAATTTTAGTACAAGAAAAAAAAAATAAATATACATCCAAGAAACAGGTTCCTGCTCTGGAATAGGCAATACCAAACTGCAATCCCAGGAGGACAAAAGGATTCTGAAGAAATCAGTGAAGTCTACAATGTAATTATGTCACCCAAGCTGAGAGGCATGGCTACTTTCCACTCAGGCTAAATGAACAGGTAATTAATGCTTCTTAATTAGTAATAGCTGAGAAAATGAGAAGTCTTGCCCTAGGGCTAGACCATGTGATGCTGGGGCAGGAGAGAGATTATGCAGCACACGTACAACCCAGTAGCAAACACAGGGCAGAGGACTGGTGTGGCTTCTGCTGGACACATTTGCACAAGGGACAAGGACCGAGAGCTCATCGCTGAGGGGAAAGACCAACAAGCAGCTCCCTAGGCAGCCCAGGAACCATCCCAGCTCTGCCTCAGGGGCAGCACTCTGCACACACACATTGGGATTATTCTGAAAAGGGCCTTGGCTGAGCACCTCTCCCAAGATCCAGTCAAGGCAATGCAGTCCAAAGACACTCTTCTTGAGTGGGAACTTAAACCTGCAACCCCCATGTCTCAGCCTCTGGTAGAGGCTCTCCTGGCTGCAGGATTCTTCATGAGTTACAAGATGAGGGCAGCAGCAACACCATCTCTGTTCCCCCTCAAGGTAAACATGACCTAACAAACCTAAGGCACTGCAACCCCCTTTCCATTAGCTGCTTGATGGCTGGGTGAAAGGATAACACTGAAGGTGAATGTGAGAGCACCTCCCACCTCTCTGGTGTCTCCCAAAGGGACGTACAGTATAAAACAACCCTCACTGCCATCCCTGGCCATAAGATAACAGCATGGATGCCTCCAGTTCTTCTTCATGTTGCTTGTAGAAAGAAGCAATTGCTATGTGATTCCCATCTCCACCCTCCAAAAAGGTTTTGCCTCTATAGTTTAAAAGGTCCAACGGAAACTTCCCTCGACCAGCTCTGGTGCAGAGCAATAACCACATTCATGCTTTACTGAAACCGGCTCTCCATCATGGTTCTGCTGTGTCCAGCACAGGACTGGCCAGTTCTCCCTGCCTGGCGTAGGCAAAGCCACCCTGCATCTCACTCCAACTGTAGGACAGAAATATCTTTCTTCTCCTAAGTCTTTCCCATCTTTGGAAAGAGCACGCTCCTGCTCACAGTTTATTACCTAAAATAACATCTCTGCATCGTTTTGACTCAGACACCATGAAGCATTTGAAAGCACAGCTAAAGCAAAAGAAACTGTCTGCTCTGCATCCCACCACACTCTGCGTCATCAGTTAGACTTGATGATCTTAGAGGTCTTATTCAACCTTGATGATTTTGTGATTAAACACCAGTTGCCACCATAACCCCTTCCAGAAAGCACCATGCAAAATACCCTAAACATTGCACTAAGCTCCAGACAAGCTCCCCTGAGCTCGCAACAGCATCCAGCACATAAATTACCACCCACAGACCTCAGAGCTCAGCCCAGAAGGTGGTGAGACCCCGTGCAAAAGTGGAGGTGGCCAAGCCACCAGGCATGGGCAATACTCAGGAGCATGGCACCCCAACAGGTGGTAAAGTTTGCAGGCTGCAGCCGAGAGCTACAGATCCATCTCCCCAACCTTACTGTGCTTTGCTTTCCAACATCACCTCTCTGCTTATGCTTCTCTGAAAGTCCTGGGAGATCTCCGGAGCCAGGGAGGTCAGGTGGGAGAAGGTCCGTGTGTGATAGGACTGGGGGTCTGCACCCTGCAGCTGCACAGTCAGTAAATACTAGGGCGATAGAGCTCAGTGTATTGGTGCTACAAATCCTTATTTTAGATTAAATGATCTCTCTCCTCTCTGCACTGCAGTGTGGGAGCATGTCCCGTAACCAGAGTTAAAACACAACGAGCTGTAGAAATGAGCTGCAAATCAGCTGAGAGCTATTAAAAAAAACCCAAACAGTTTCAGGGCATGTGGGCTCGTATTTAGATCTGGAAAACAACTAACTCCAAGCCTAAGCACATGTTGGGAATTAAGCTGCTATAAGGTGGTTGTCTGAGGGTCACTTAGTTCAAAAGTGCCAGATCCAGATGCTGTAGCCGGTCACCACTCTGCCACAAGAAACCAGCTGATACGATGTGCTGAGGCTTGCTGCGAGGGAAGGGCAGGGATAAAGGGAACCAGGCAAAGCAACTGTCTTGACTTTAGCACAAAACCGCATTTTTTTTAATCCTCCGCGTCATAAAACTACAGCCCTGCGTTCTGCAGCTTCACAGTTTTTATGACCAACACGCAATGGTTTGAGTTTTGCCTCTATCGGATTCTACCAAGACCAAATCCTAGCGAAAGTGATTCAACCTTACACTCGGGGCAGGCAAATAGCGGCCACGAAGGCACTTAGTAGACCTTTCACCCTTTCCTTGTGTGAGTATCTGAGACTCAAGACTTTCACAGAGGGATTCTGTGGTTGTTTCAAGGGCAACCTGAGCTTTGTGCACTTGCTGTGAGTCCGCATCAGTAGCCGACTGGCTTTCAGATTCATCTTCCAAAACACTCAGCACCTGCAGTGTCCAGGGGACATTCAGTGCAGCTTCTCTGCAGAATTAATATTCCTATAATTGCTCCGTAGAGGTGCAGAGAGGCCATTCCTTTGGCAAGGGGAAGCTTTTTGATACAGAGTGGAGGAAGCTGCAGACCTGCCAAGCGTTACCACCTCCCCGCATCTCCTCCCTGCCTCCCACTCACCTTAAAAGACTGCACAAATGTCCAGAGCAAGATGCGGATAGTGTAACCCTGGCGAAGGAGCTTGATAAGTCTCGCTGCCCTGAAGAGCCTCAGGAAGCTGAGGTTGATGAAGTTGTCCTGCGGAAAGTAAAGGTTTTGTGTCCTTCAGAAATTAACGCGATTAGAAACCACAGCCCGCAAAAAAGAAATTAAAATTACCAGCTTCACGATCTAAGCAGCAAATCGGCCACCAGAAAACCTTCCAAAAGAAACATTCGTCAGTGCAGATCACTCCACATGCAGCAAGTATGAGAAAATCCCTCTCCACAAGAGCCCTCCCCTCTGCTACTGGGTCAATGATAGAAAAGGAAACGGCCCTTTCACGCTGTCCGTGGAGGTCTTGTTTTCTTTGGGTAAAGGCAGATTTTCTCCCCCTCAAGACTCGGGGAGAGGTAACAGTGCCGCATTCTCATTTTGTAAAGAATGAGCTCGTTTGGGAGTCTTGGTCAGCTCGCTTTCTACAATAAATTGAACTTAAGCCAAGACACTTGCAAGGGACGGCGTTATGTAGCCTCTACCATAAAAGAAGGGCATTGTCCAGTGAAGATTAAAACATCCTTGGAAGAAAGAGGATGTTTTCTAACCTGGAGGCTTTAAAAGTTTGCACAACATGTGACTGGACAGGCTCGTCAAGGAGAAATGGCACCAGCAAGACTGTTTGGAAGATGGATCAATGGCTGCGAATCAGTTAGGGAGGTTAAGCATTCACCAGCAGGAAGGTGCCTTAGAAACCTGCTGATTTTTCAAATTGTTATTAAATGTGCCTTCGCACATGGATCAAAGAACTGCTGGAGACAGATTCTGATTTCCATGTGGTTTGTATGATTCTCCCCATCCCACGCCCCTTTTCTTTTAATTTCCTTCAGGGAAAAGAGGTTTCTTGCCCCAATGAGCTAATCTAGAGAGGGTTCTTTCCAAAACAAAACATGCAAAAGCCAGATCCCTCTTGCCCTCCTATTTTAAGGAGATGAAAAATAGCCCCCCCTGTCTGTACTGATTCCAATTCACTTGTGAATCTCCATTCACAGCCACTTATTTGACTGAGTTAGCTGAAGAGAGAAAGCATCCCACTTTAAACTATCAAGCAGTAGAGTAGAAAATGCAATCATAAGGAGCTCTTGTTGGTAAAGATGAGCAGGAATAGTCTTTCCCTCGTAATATTTTTTTACCAGAAGACACCCGGTCATATTGAACTGACCCACGTTTCTTGCTTATTTGGCTACAGAGCTCACGTTGAATTTAGGGGGCTTGTTGGATCTATTAATTTCTTTAAATGCCAGCTTGGTTTTGGGGCCATTAGCATCGCATTCCACCAAACCCATCGAAGAGTTCAAGAAATCAGTCTCAGGCATGCACTCGGTTTCTCTCATGTTAAAAACGCAAGCAGCTCAGAGTTAGGCACAGACCGTATATCAGACTCAGTCCTCAAATAAAGAGAAAAGAGAAAAGCACAGGTATGTTCAATGAAAGAGCAGACAACACGGAGCTCATTCAAGTCAGCAACAGAAATCAGCTCTGGCAGGCAAAACACAAGCAAGGATTCCCCTGGGTTGTCCAAGGACAGTAAAACAGGCACTAAAAATTCAATGCATGTCTCTCAGCATCAGCTTCAATTATATTTTTTCACATCACTTACGTTCCCTTCACAAAATACCAGCTGAACTCACCTGAGTAGGTAAGGGTTGTATAAGACCTGGGGGGCCAGACTGTGGCTGGATAAGTGGGTGCCACCACTAATCTGGTCCATAGCAACCAGTTCCCCCGTCCAGGCTGTTACACCCCCGTGGAGCGGCTGCAGCGGGGTCAGTGCCAGGCAAAGGGTTAACCCAGAGCCCATTTTCATTTCAGAAAGTCTCTCCACTGGTGGGAACTGGGTCAGACCTTGTGCATAGCATTCATGGCTCTTGGGCACCAGGCTTCCAAGTCTGACAGAATATTACCTTCAGGCCAGGTCTTTCCCATGCGCAAGCCTAACGCTCCTCCAAGGAGCACATGCACAGGCAGCATCTGTAGGATCCATCTCCCTGCGTATGAACCTGCCTTACGTCCCTCTGCCCCTGCGACTGCAACTTAACAGCAAGAACCTTGTCTTGCTCCAACTTTGCTATAATCTCTTAATCATAGCTGATGTGATGGCCAACTTCTGCTTTGGTCGAGGCCGACTGCCAGGTCACGCTTAGCACAGGTGAAGTACTACACGAGGCTTTCTACGGGATCATCTTTATAGGTGTAGTGTGAAACAGGGGGCTCAAAACTGTGCAGTCACATCTATAACCTCCCCGGTCCCTGGGGTTTGGAGGGACAAAGACTCTGTAACCTGTTCCTTTTTTTTTTTGGTTTTTTTTTGGTCCAGCCCCAGCCCCTCCCTGTTCAAGTCCCTAAAGGGCAGCGACAGCCTCAGCTCCGCGGGGAATCTCTCGCAACCCAGGAAAATCCACCATCACCGACACTCACAGACTCGTTCGAAGGACTGTTCTCTGCGCTGTTCATAGGGAGGCAAAATTACACACGCTCGTGATGGATGGAAGGGCTCCGCGTGTGTAACCCTCAGCACACCGCATAGAAAACCCGTCCTTCAACACCTCAGCTCTCCAGGCAGGTATTAGAATCACATGCAGTTAAAGGGGAAACTCCACCTTGCGATATTTCTTGTGTATGACAGCACTTTGCTTCCGTTTTCCTCCCCCTTAATCACCTCTGTGACATGACACGCGTATGATCATCTTCTGGGCTAGCAAGGTCTTGCTTTCCAGGTTTCAGCTGGCTTTTCTGTTGCACAGATGCTAAAGCCTGACCGGTGCTCACAAGAGGCTTTATCAGTTTATGAGCCACCTGAGAACTAGCAAATTAAGTTTGAGAAACTTTTCCTCCTGCCCTGTTGCTATTTTCCTAAAAGAGGGAGCTCTGGTACCCAAGGAACCCAGCCACCCATCTGGCCCTGAGGGTATCTGTGCCCAGACCACACGTGGGAAGCTTCTCATGACAGGAGCATGTCCAAAGCTCAGCTGAGAGATGCATCCCCAGAGCAAACTGCAGCGCAAGAGGGAACAGGGAGAACAGATATCACAGGTAAAGACCTGGCCTTGATTGCTGTCCCACCCCAGGCAGACTTCATTTTTATCCTTTCCTAGGGTGGGTTTTTTTTGTCCTGAAAAAATAGAAAAAGCCATGAAAAATAAGGTGTAGAGTCATTGCCTGCATCTGTTCCTCCAGCATCTTCAACAGCAGAGAGGTTTCCTCCCGAACACAGGAGCTGTGCCCACTGCCCTCAGGGAAGCAGAGAGAGCTCCACTCTGTTACACCAGTGGCAAAGCACCAGCTCAGTGGGTTTAATGTTCTGGACTTTTAAACCTGCAGTGGGAATAGGAGGCTTTAATGCCATGTCTGGATGTGCTCTGCAGGACTTAGTGAAGCAGGTTACGTTCTGCTGCCACAAAAAATCCTGCTCATCCTGCTTCTTCCTGCAGCCCAGTTGCAGAATGCAACAAGCCCTTGGACTTGAAACTTCAGATTCCTGTCCTTAAACTGAAAGGCTGACCAAAAGTTGCAAAGAGCTGCAGGAAGAGGAATATAATGAAGCCAAGACTGGGATGACTCAGGAAGCTTGGGCAGTTCTCTTCATCTGACATCAACAAGCCTATTCTGCTAAGGAACTATTGTCAAGGTGGTGTCAATGGCCTTGCCAACGCTGAAGAATTCCTGGTTCTTGAAGAGGGTCTTGGCTTCCTCTGAAGCTTATATAAAACCTTTGCTGATTTTAAGAGGCTGACAATTTTTGCCACACTTTTCTGCCTTGGGGACTCTGGTGTTACAGGCACATCATATCATGGCCTTTCATCCTGAGCCAGGAACACTGGAAAAATGACTTCACGGGTGGGATGCCCAGATCTTCTCATTCCCTACTACCTTTCAACTCAGTGCTTCTCCTGTAGTCACTGTAGGCTCCCATCATCTGCAGTGGAAGGAAGAAGGAAGCTCTGGAGGAAAACCTGGTGCTCCAAAGCTCTAACTCAGACATCAAGAGATGGGAGGAGCCTGGATCTTCACCCTGACCCTAGAAACTGCAATTCTAAAAAAAACTCAGGACAAACATTTAAAACTTTAACCTGCAACACGGGCAGCAACAAGCCCAAAATTTGGTCTAATGGAGATTAGCTGATTTTTTTTCTTTATCTTTTCATACGTGCAGAGCACTGATTGGTACTGCCTGGACCAGGGGTGCAGAAGGTGAAGTTACCAGAGACCTCCACTGCTCCCACACCTTGGTGATGGTTCCAGCTCCACAGGACACGCAGAGGATTCCCATCTCAGATTGCACAGGGCAAACACTTAATTTACACATTGTTGGTTTTCTTCTTTGCTGCTTCCCAGCGGAAAATTCCCTCCCCTGACTCTTGCGCACAAAGCTGATTTGCAGTCTGTGGTGAAGATTTGCTCTGATTTGTTTCTTAACAGCAACTGTGCAACAGGAAGCCCAGATCTTAACACAGATCCAAGAGCTGTTGTCAAATGGCAAAGCAAGTATTTTTGATAAGGTCATGGTCTCATTTGTACTATTAACCATAGCCAAGGCAAATAGGAATGGAAGAACATATATAATTTAGATTGTGTTTTTCTTTGTTCATCTTACTTTGATTAATTTATGATTTTTAAAGAGAAAGGCCACTATTTTCAAAGGCATCTTTGGAATCAGGCACTAAATTCCCAGTGGGATCTGGTTCCCAGTCCTTTCCAGCCCTGTTTCTAACATGGCTTATGCATTTTACTCGAGCTTTTGCATCCAGGCACTCTGTGCCCAGCGTGGTGGTAAAATGCTTCTATATGCTGCTACCACAAAGAATTTTTGAAGTTCAGTAGGAATCACTCTTTCCTATGACTTGTCTTTTGATTTGAGGGAAGCCAGTCTGCAATTACTTCAGTAATTTATTTTTGTTTATCTTACAATACGTTGTAAATCATGAGCTTAAACTACCTGTAAGGCACTTCTCTTAAACATATGGCTTCCCTCTGCAGAAAGCTCAAAGCATCTCATCATAAACCACAACTGCTTTCTGAGAGCTGAATTTGGTACCACCACTTATAAAACAAAGGGGTTCCCAGCCAGCCAATCTTCTCTATTAATCTTCTCTATTCCAGGTCATCCAGAAGCATCCTCCCCTCCTATTCTCACTCAGTTTTCCACCAAAATAAAGCAAGAGTCAGTCTCCCCTTTATCATTGTCGGGTGTAACAAACAGCGGAGAACAGGCTATTGGTAACTGCGTTTGCCTCACGTCACCAATTAGCCAAGGGGAAGAAGATGCAGAACAGAAGCCAGTTTTGAGGCACGCTGCAGTGAGGCTTTTTCACCAGTGCAATCGGAAATCTCATCAAAACCAAATTAAAATTAAAGAAAAACGAGAGAAAATAAAAGCAGAGAATTTAAATAATTGTTTAAATTCAATGAAACCAACCGTGTCCTATATGTGATGTTTTCATGGATGGATATTGGCAAGATTATTTACAAATATATTTTTTTTTTTGAGCAGCAGGTGCACAACATACAGACGGAGACATGGTTTTCGCATTGTATGTTGATTGGATGACGTGATTCAGCAGGTAGATAAGGAAAATAAAGAACAAAACAGGAAACAAAAGAGAAAATGAGTAATCAGGACAAGCAAAAAAGGAAACTCTGAAAATTTCACTGGAAAAAAAACTGTTGGGCTTTGGGGGAGGGGGGTGTGTGTGTTATTTTATGACAATTATATAAATAAAAAAATGCTTCAAACCAAAACAGATTCTGAGATCCTAAAGATAACACAGACAGTGCAGTAGGTATTTGCATTTCATTTTGTAATGCAAATCGGGAGACAATTCACAAACACTTCTCAGTATGTTTTTTATATTTCCAGGCATAGAAAAGGATGTCAGTTTGCCATAAACCCATTTGGCCTCCCGAGGCCGGCTGTGTCCCCAAAGACACCTTCTCCTTAATGCCACATATTTTACCTCAGTTACTGAGAGGGTAAAAAACTGACATAGGTGGTTTTGCCTAAGGAAATAAAAAAAATATATATATATATTCCACTGCATTCACAAAGGAAATTACATGTGACGTGACTAGAAAATTAAAATAAAACAATTAATCAACACATTTCTTTTCCTTTTATCTTTACTTTTCAGTGAGTTCGAAGTACCGATGCAGCAAGGCTGGTGGAAGCCAAGTCTCTCAAGATGAGACCACGCAGGTGAGCAGGTTTATTTACCTTGGAGAACACTGATAGCTGGAAAATACAGGCACGGAGAAAAGTGGTGCTCCTACAACTATTTATGAGCCTCCTCTTAAAGTCCTACCCAGAAAGTGTCCCTTCTCCACAGGGACATGGAGGGCTTCACAGGTGGCTCTTACAGACTCACAGGGGAGTTGACATTGTACCTGTCACCTGGGCTTCTCAGCCTGAGAAACCCTCCCAAGTGAATGGGTACTAACAGGGCTGAACACACAGGGAAGGACTAAGGGGGGCTGCCCCCACAACTAACTACTGCCCACCAGCTGAGGAGAGGCTGGAGCTGAGGAAGGCAAACAGAGAAGGGGCCAACTTCTCTTGGGGACACAGCTCTGAGTCACGGTGAGTAAAGACCTGCTTTCCAGTTCGGATACCCTCAACTCCGTAACGCGGTGCGGAGAGCTGCTGCACCCCCGGGCACGCACCGAGCCAGAGAGTTGAAGTGGGTTCAGCATTAGCTATGGCATTTCGTGCACGGTGGATGTTCATCCTGAGCCTTAGTTATGATTCTGCCCTCCCTGGAAATAGAAAGGGCAAAGAGTAGTTGGGCAGAGGCAGTGGCATTAAAGACTCGAGGCCATATGCCTGATGTGGGAAAGGCTGAGAGCCCTGGGGCTTTTTAGTCTGGAGAGGAGAAAACTGAGAGGGGATCTAATTAATGTCTATAAATACAGGAGGGCTGGGCCTCAAGAAGTCAGGGACAGCCTCTTTTCACTTGTGCCCACTAATAGGACAAGGGGCAACGGATTCCAGCTCGAGCACAGGAAGTTCCACCTTAACATGAGGAAGAACTTCCTTACTGTAAGGGGTGTAGAGCACTGGAACAGACTCTCCAGAGAGGTTGTGGATTCTCCTCTGGAGACTTTCAAGACCTGTCTGGATGCATTTCTGAGTGATCTCTGCCCTAGCTTTGGTCCTGCTGTGGCAGGAGGGGTTGGACTCGATCTTCAGAGGTCCCTTCCAACCCCTACCATTCTGTGATTAGGTGCTCTGGGCATGAGGCACTCACTGGTCCTTGCCTTGGTCCCTGCTCTTTGCAAACAGCATCCTCACTGTCACTGCATCAGGTTTTTCAGCCCATTTCTACATTTTTTTCATTTATTTTGAATACCAGAAGTATTTAAATGACTTGGGTGCAACCCCAGTTTAGAAACATAGCAGGTTATATTACAAAGATGGTTTAAAGTGTAACTGTTCCAGTACATAGATGCACTGTGGCACTTTCCAGGCAGCAAGACAGTCCTGGAGTTTCTCAGGCAGCTTTAGAACCCCTTGGGCTTCCCCTGCTGTGCTGTGGGTCAGAACAACACAAGCTGTAACCTATCACAGAGCCAAAAAAACAGGACTGGACCAGGGTGGTGGGTCCTTCTGCTTGTTTTCCACCCTACGTGCCACAGACTATCCCTCAGGATGAGAAGGGGAGGAAGTGGTGGTGGAGATCCTGGTAGAGATCTACCTCCAGCACATGCCACCAGATGAAGCAGAATGACCTGCTCCATGGAAAGCATCCTGAGAGCTGTTGGTGTTTGGTGCCATTAACAATTATAGAATCATAGAATGAATCATAGAACGTATTGGGTTGGAAGGGACCTCCAAAGGTCATCTACTGCAACCCCTCTGCAATAAGCAGGGACATCTCCAACTAGGTCAGGCAGCTCAGAGCCTCATCAAGCCTGACCTTGAGTGTCTCCAGGGATGGGGCCTCCACCACCTCCCTGAGCAACCTGTCCCAGTGATCTACCACCCTCGGATTA
>JAAGNO010021596.1:16008-45433 GCA_033439905.1 Ceryle rudis
TGTTATCAGTGCTGAGCACAGGTATTTCAGCCTGTCTGTAATCTGCAGCAGACTGTGTAAATTGCTTAATCCTCTTCCCTGCACCTAAGGACCCCAAAGACTTTAAAGATCCACTGGTCTAAAGCTTTCCTAGTGTGAAACCAAAAGAACCTGCAAGGTTTAAAGCAACCCATTTTGAAGCCTATTACCATTTCAGAAAAGCAGTCTGGCAAAACACCCATTGTGCACCAGCAGTGGCATACGTCTATCTTTCTAAGACATGGTTGCTTGCCATGTACTTTTGCAAGCACAGGTCAGCATAATTGGTATCCTATTGACTGTAAGAAAAGCTACTGCAAAGTCCATCCAAGGCGCAGCCAACTGTGCTGCTTATTAAGAGCTATTGCCTATCAATACTATAAATCATCATTTCCCTACCCTTCTGAGATGGCTCTTGCAAAACAACGAGTAGGGCAGAAAATTGCAGACTTTATTCAGACATTGCTTTAGTATTGTTTTTCAGTGCTTCTGGATTAAGAAGGAAAATTCAAGTTGAGAAGAGCCACTCAAAAAACTTACCGTTTAGCTGTTGAGAGTGAGTAAAGAAAAGCGTCATCAGGGAATAAAAGATTTCAGCAAAGAACTTCTACTCTTTCTCCTAATTGTTTCCTTGGCCTTGTTACTGATAGAGAAGATTGAGTACCCATAAGATATGCCTTCTCACCAGACACTCGAAGTGTGAAAATGCTCCCATCACATCTCTAAAACTTCTTTTAATTGCATGGTGGACACACAGGCAAACAAGGCAGCAACAATACATTCACAAAAAAAAGGGGCAATTTAAAACTTTTTTTTTTTGGTAGAAATAACAGAAGCTAGTTATGTGTAAACTAGAATCTATAAGGTAACATAAAAGAAGCAAAAAGAAGCAACCTCACTGGATGCTAAATGGATCCGTTTCACTTACCATAAGCTATTAATCCATCTATCTCATGCTGTATTTTCTTGCTCAGTGTTAAGCTGTTCAGTGCTGTCAGCCTTCCCTAGCTCTCACTGTTCACAGCCTGAGATCAGTTACCTTTTTGTGACAAACAGTTCCTTTCCATCTGGGTTTGTTCCACATCACAGCCACACATTGGTCTAAGCTGGCACAAGAGACAAGAAGTTTGGCCAAAGGACTGACCAACAACCGGTGGAATGACCCCTATCCTAGTGACAGCAATAGATTATACTAGCCTCTAATAATCATCGTATTATGATACTGGACATCTGTTTTCAGGCAGGATGAACAATGCTCTCAAGCAAGGTGTTTATTTCTCTCCAAAATAGGTCAATTAATTTTTGCAAGACAGCATGCTAATAGAGTGGTTAATATACAAATATTTTTCCAGCTTCAGTTTCAGAGCGCCAGCACATTCTGCTGCCATCCAAACCCATCAGGTTCTGCTACTGATATCCTTATACTGATATCTTTACCTGAATCCATATTGATTCATTGGTGGGTCCTGGAGCAGTCAGATTTTCTAGATCCCCTGTTCTGTCATACTGAAATATCGTGCCTGCCACTCTGTATTCACCATTCCACTGGATTATAAAGCCTCCATTCAGGTAATATTTTTCTGGGTCTTTACTTCGCACAGCAAGGAAATTTCCTGCTTCTGCAACTTCCATGACTTTGATTCCCCTTGCACCTTTTGGAATTAGCCCTATATCAACGTACCCTAAGAGACAAGAAAGGTTCATACAGGTGAACAACAAAAATGTGATTGCACTTTATAATTAGATTATTAAAACATCAGCTTTGCTTGAAAATACACACAGATGTGTTATCACAGAGCTTGTATTTCGGTTAGTTAATAGTGTGACTGTCCAAGCCAGGTTTTCCAGCATTGGTTGGAGAATGCCAATAGGCATTGTGTTCAGGCAATAACTGGCATATAGAAAGGATATGGAGGTGAATGATTTTCTGAGCTGCACCAGGGGAAATCTACTTGACAGATAAGCATCAGCATCCCCATAACCATACCCAGGGGCTCTGGCATACTGCAATGTGAGTTATATGGAGAAATGCTAGGGAGTCCCATAAAATTAACAGTCTATTGTGGGAAATGTCTTTTCAATTTGCTAGGAGTATTTTCATTTCTCATGAAAGAACAGGTATGTAAATAATTCCATGTACCTTCTCTTAAGCAATTTAATTTCTCCATGACTGTTTCTCTTAGATAGCCTTCCTACAAAAACCTGAATGTTATTCAAATGCTTCAAATTACTATGATCGTTTGAACACATTTCTATAAACTACTGGTTTTTATAAAGAAGTTCAACAGATTTTCATGTCTAAGTTATCTGTAAAAAAGAGATTTTTGGTATATGTATTAAGAATGAACCAAGAGCATCTGTTACAGAATTTTGTTTGTACCACAGGCAACATATGACATCAGACTCTGTGCTTCTCCACCTTTCAGGGAATTGCTATTGCCACTCAACTGTAAAAATAGGAAGCTCAACCAGAAATTTGAACACAAACTCAGATAGCTTTCTTGATACTGCTCCTAGCTGGGCTTTAGAAATTGGATGGATGACAGCTCTACAAGCAGGTGCCCTGGGAGTGTGAGCTGCCGTTTGTGATGGTTTACATCAAGACTGGAACATATATAATATGTTTCCCAGTTCTTATCACACACTGCTAAGGTCATGCATTAAATTCTGAGACTCCCATCCCATTCACCTTTCCTGTGACGTAAACTTATCAACCTTAATACACATGAGTGAGGTAACAACACTGGGCATGCTAAGCAATCTTCAGTATCAATGCTCTCTACCTCCCAGAAGTACTTATATGCTGTACAACAACCTGCTGTCCTAAGTAAGTGACTCAAAGCCTTTAACATCTGAATGTTTGCAGCTTTTTGTCAGGTGATAGGAATTGGTTCTAAAATCATATGTTGCTTATGGTACAAAAAAGGATCTGTCTACTTCAGGCCCTTCCTAATTACATTGATAATATATAATTATTCACACACAGAGAGTGATTAATGTTCAAGAGGTAGCGTTTTCTGTATGTCACCTTTTATAAGTTTCCCAGACTGACTGTGGATATCCAAACTTTTCAATCTTTCATAAATGAAGGGATTAGCAAAATCTGGAGGATTACTGTATGGTAAGAAACCAGCGGTCTAGGTTTACTGTAAGTAACCAAGGTCTAATGATTCTCCCAAATGTTATATTCATTCAGTGCAGAGGAGACACGTTACGAACACAGTGTGTGATCACGTAACTAAAGACTTGATTAGACAATGGGCCAATTAACACAGCATGGAAAATCTTAATTGTGCCATGTCCTGATAGCTTGGCTTTGCAAAGTTGGTGTCCTTTTCCAGTAGGTTTTTTTTGGGATGCAATTAGAACAGCATTGTTCAAAACACAAAGAATATAGAAAACTCTGAATCTGATTTTTCTGAATCACCTGTTGTTGCTCCTAAAACTGATTTTCAATATATTGCAACTGTCTGGTGATAGATGTTACCATTTGATGAATGCATCACATTCCCTTTTCCCTGGCCCTCCCTTTTTTGACTAGCTAAATTACCTCCTGATTTCCCAGAACCTCACATGATTTTCCAGTGAATGTTACCTGCTTTTGAAAGCAAAGCTAATCAGCAGCAAGCTTTTGAGTTTGTCACTCCATAAATTCTTGTTTAAATATTATGTGGATGATGTTTATATAATTTTTCCTGCTTATATGGTTTTATCTGATAAGGATCTAAAGATCTGAGATTCAATAACAGTCAAAATGTCAGCTGTCTAGCCTGCATGCTGTCCTCATTAAATCCTGGAGCATTCATATTGTGGGATGCTACCACACAGTTAAATGGCAACCCTAAGATGCTATTAATCTTTCCCTTTTTAATTAAAACTAACTAACATGGACAAGAGTACAACATGAATAAATTCTTGCAACCCTTACTGTAGGCACAGCTTTACCAGGACTTGCTGTGAGAGGAGTAATTTCACTCAGGTGGTTAGCACAGTATTGCAGATCAGATGATAATCAGATCTTGTTATTCCTTATCGCAACAGCTCCCATCCCACTCTCCAGTTTGTTGTATCTGCAAGCTTCTCTCTCTTAAAAATACACATTCCTAAGGCATGATTTTCCTCTAAGCCAGGCTCTAGGTACTACCACAAGAATATCATGTGAAAACAGCACAGGCTCCTGGTGGCACATTGTATTTGGAAGTCAAGGTATGGTTGCATACAGCCTTCCAGGGAAACAGAGGGAGCACTGCAGTGCATGACGATAATGGGTAAAAAACCCATAGCCTAAAGCCAGTCTACTAAGTGAGGACCCAGGTGACCTTCCAGTCCTGTACATCAATATTTGCATCATGGCTACATGCAGGCTACATCTTGGGGCTAGGTTCAGGCATGTACCAGATCTCTGCCTGCACTTTGGTTGCATGAGTAGCAGGGAGACCACAGCATATGTAGATTCCATCCTAGCCAAACTGGTCAGGAGATAACATGAGCAGGATAAACCTCCCCATTATGTTGAGTACAGCCACAGTTTCTTGTTTGCGCATCACTTTGTTAGAATTCAGTCCTTCACAGGAGTGGTGAGAACCTTATCTTGCCTTCTGACTGGCAGAGTAAGACGCTACCTACACTCTTACTGTACAGTCCCTCATTTCCTAACCTTTATAACTTTAAATGCATTGTCCCCTTGATACTGAAAACTTGAAAATTTATCTCCCCCTACACACACAAAAGGGTGAAGATGGAACAATTACCCAACCTTCTGACCACCACTTGTTTCCTAGACATTCCTCCTTCCCAGGAACACCCCTTTGTCTGATCCTCACAACCTCATTCCACCTTTCTGTTATCCATTTATTCCACACTCCCTGCTCTTGCCTCAGTCCTAAACCCTTGTCCCTTGTGCCTCAGTCTTTCTCCTACCACAACATTTCTCCTCATCCAGCAGCAGAATTTATTCTCCTTCCAAAAGAGCCTGTGCACCTTGAAAACATTCTGCTGTACACAGTAATACTACTTTGCAGTCATCACAATACCATGAGTAAGAACAGAAATTAAATCTTTAAAATTTTCTACCTGAAAAATAAAAGCAGACTTCTATCTTAACAACAGGAGAGCTTGTGGGTTCTTTGCCCAGGCACAGACCTTGCTTTTCAATGTCCTGCTCATGATGCAGCTTTTCTGACATAGGAGTTCAGATGAAGCAACTTAAATGGTTTTCAAAGAAACCTTCTGAAAGTAAGATGCAGACAAGGTACTTGCTAATATCAGTGTCAACAGCTAAGACCATTTGTGCAGGTTTGTGCAGAATGCTGCCATTCCTGTGGCTGTGTCGGGAGCCCTTGGAGCTCCCTTCATATTTGCAACCACAGGAAGGACAAAGATTTTTAAAGAAAATCCAAGTAATAATACAAATTTTAAAACTTTTATTTCTGAACATAAGGCAATAAGACTTCGGGTAAAACTGATCACTTTTCAGTGAAAGGCTGAATTATTAAAACCCTTCCATTGCATTTCATGAGTCTGAACCGGCAACTTAGTCAACTTGCAGACAAAATACACACTGTGCAGCACCAGACTCAGGTGAAGTGCCTTGCTAGACTACAGGTTCTGAATAAAGCTTTAAATCAAAATATCTTAGCTTTGATTTTGTATTTCTCTGTGCCATTAAACAGAAAAAACCCTTCAAATCTTCCTAACCAGCGACTGGCAGCATGTTTTGTTACCTATACTGAATTTATGAGCCTGAAGTCTTTATGTTTACATAAACTGTTCAGTAATCACTTTGTCATAAATCTGTACAAGACAGACCACAGTACCTGTCAGAGACAAATAGAAGACAGATATTATGAACAAAGCAATTTTCCTATTCTCAGCTTAACACCTGTGAACATCAACGAGATCCACACGTTGTCTTAGAAGCTGAAGAGCCCATGAACCTCTGCCTTTCCTGACACTTATTTTTGTCTGCAATGTAGTCAACGTCTATAGAAGTGAAAGAATCTGTAGACTCTATCCATTTTTTACTGAATCTAAAGAAAGTGATTAAATCATTTTACTTAACAACTCAGTAGCTCTCAGCAATATATGTCAGTGAGGCTTACCGAATCTTTGGCCAAGGAAAAACTAAGTGAAGATAAAACATTAATTTAAATAAAATAAGAGTCACTTATCCTCCCATGTGTTAGAGTACTTTACGTTTTTGGTAAAACTCTTATTTGAAAAGAAACTTCACATAACCTGCAGCCTTGGAAAACCCACCACAGTCAAAGGCAGAGTGAATTTTAGAGCAGCAGAAGCAAAGGATCAGAGGCTGGAGGATTACTGTAGGATTGGAGGAGAGGGAGCTCTAGACTTCCCTTTTTAAGTCGCGCACAATCTGCACTGCTGAGTGGTTGCAGGCATCTCCACAGTTCATCTGTGGGATATGGAGGGGAGGAAAAAAAATCCAAATACATAGTAAAGAAAAAAACCTGAAATATTTAAAGTGGTTTTCACCCAAACTTTGGAAAGTCTTATCAAACCAGATGTACATTATTAGCACAAATCATATTTGTGCAAATCAGAATTATTTTATGAAAAAAAGCCACCACAAACCCAAAAGAGAGACAATACCACACCCTCACTGCAGTTTCTCCCTCCTCACTAGTGCTAGCAATTATGCTCTGGAGACTTCTCATCTTTGCAGCAGTCTCTTTCTTCACCCACAGTACCTTGCCCTAGCATTGTCTCGAGTGTCCTGTATTCTCACCTTTCCCCATCCTGTCCTGGTTTCCCATTCAAAGCTGTTCATCCTGGCTGTCCTTTTCCTCTGCAGCTCACTACCATGGTTCTCATTCAGTTTTAAACTCTCACTCCCTCTTCTAGACTCTCTGTCTCACATTGACCCCACACAAGCCAACTTAAAGCCCGAATATCTCACTGTTGTCAGTGAAGAAAGGCTGAGTCCTCTGAGTGCTGATTCAGATTATCTTAAACTGCAGGGATTTACTTTTCTCCCCTTTCCAGACAGAGGTATCTTGCACAAAATTTTAGAGCAACCAGAAATGCAAAGTTCTGCACGGGGAAGTGGTGGCATATGGTCACCAGGGCCATTGGTCTCAGATTTATGACACTTAGAAATGGATCCCCAAACCACTGACTCCAGCATTTTCTTCATGCTTTACACTGTCCAGAGATTTGGTCCAGATTTTCCAGGGTGGAAAATTACATTCATTTTGTAAATGCACTTGCTGTTCTTAGCTTTATTTCTAGCTGTGTAACTTGCTTAGGGCCTGTTGGTCTCTCACATGATTTTTATCACATAGGGTGAACTTAAAAAGCACAGACAACAGATCTTTTCTGGCAGAAGCAGGATTCACTGTGAAATATCCATTTACAGTTTCCTACACAGACTGATCACTCAGTTTGCAATGAGAAGAGCTTAATCCTTTTTATGTAGAAAAATTACTTCACCAACTGAAGAGTTTAAAAGAACCCATTTTACCAAATCCTTCACTTTGGTTAAACATCATCTTCACTGTATGACAAGCAGAGCCATCTCCAAGGCAAACTCCACACTGGTCTTCAGTTGCATTGGAATTTATCTCATAATCACAGCCAACAGCCTAGAAGGAAAAACAGTTTCTGAGTGAATGTGGACTCCACAATGAAATACTCAGAGCTTAGGTATCACTGCCTTCAGTGTACTCTGCTCTTCTGAGAAGGGGAAGAATCAATTTTGTGGACGAGTATACATGCTATATAAACAAAATAACAGTAGGTATTATTATATCTAGGTCAAACTCATGTGTATTATATGAAGGTAAAAAACAAACAAGCAGGCAACAAACTACCACCATCTCATGAAGCATACAATAGTGATCAGTTACTTGAGACAGAAACATGCCACCCAAATGGCCTCAACATCTAGGACTGGCCAATACATCTAGGATTTGTGTCCACTTTATGTGGTAGAAGCATCCCTTGATTCCTGGGAATACAGTGCAGTAACAGTACTAAAATATCTGTGTCAGCTTTCTGTGCTCATCAGACAGTGTACAACCACTACTGCAGACAAACCCCCTGGCCAAAAGAAATTCTTCAGCAGACATGAAATTTTATACCCATGACAGCTGCTTCTCCAGCTTGCCACCATGGGGGAATGGGTCAAGATAAAAGTTCTAGTAAAGACTAATCTTCCAGTTCCTGCTTGCTACAGGGAGAAAGTGTGAGAAAAATGTATTCACACTGAGTCAGAACAAAAATTCTTCCTTGCTCAAACAAAAAATTCTGTGCACTAATGCCTTTAAACTTCAACAAAAATCTTTATTTGGTTTTGGGGTGGTTTTTGCCTCTCTTTAAAAAATACCAAAGATGTCAAACACAACCTAATGTCCAACACTTCATGCTTGTTAATAGTATCTAAGATATCTGGAGGCCTGTGATTCACTTGAATAGCCGTAAGTTTGGTGGTATGTAGTTTTTCCCAGCTGGTTTCTCTCAAAAGAAGCTTCCAAGTGCAATACCTGACAATTTGATGTATGAAAACCTGGATCCTCTTTTGATTGTGATATTATTTTACCTTCAGCCTTTACCTTTACATCAGCTACTGTCATCTTCTGTAAGCTTCTGACAGAAAAATCCAACTATTAGACTAATCTAGGTATAAAGACTCCTGCATTCTCTAATATTTTTCAGCTCAAGAAACTCCTGAACTTCTCCTCTATGCACCATTGATTTAATCAACAGCTAGAGAAGTTGCAAAAATGGAAGCAAGGGAAGACCTCGAGTTACAAACAGTGTTAAACAATGTCACTTGCATTTTTACAGAGGATTTAAAAAAGACTCATCCATCACTTAATGCCAAAACTTAGCCAGCACCTTTGATACTTGCTGTGAAAAATAATGACCATACCAAAGGGTTCTGCAGCAGCCCCAGCGTCTCTTTCCTTTCAGTGAAGGCTATTTTCAAAAAAGGGAATCTCTGTCACACAGACATGTCTCGGCACCAAGAACCACATTTATGAGCAGTACAGAATGTTACAAAGATAAGCACACCTTAAAAGAAGGTGACAACATTTTTGCCTCCAAGCATGTAGCTATTTGACCAAGAATGGATTTAATGAAGTATTTAAAGCTCACAGACACCACTGTGATAAGTGCAGGATGTTTATCTTGCCAAGTTCAGATTTGACTCTTCATCTGCTATCCACAGATGCACTGTGGTTTGAATTTAACAATTTCTATTTAAAGAGGTAGGTGTTTAGCTATTTTCCTACAGAGATGAATTCTGCAGTATATTTACTGCACTTCATCAGTACATTTGTTAAGCACATAAACACACTAAGATCATTGTTATCATGTTTACTACTAGGCCAGAAGACTAACCAGCCTCTCTGGGGAGTCCTGAAAGATGAAGTTTGTTTTCTATTCTACGCACGTGTTCACTAGTAAACAGAAAGCTGTTGAAAATCTGGAAATGGACTCCTGCACTTCATGTTCTGCCAATAGAAAATATGACTAATGAGTGTTCTCGTGCTTCTCTTCTGAACTTCTTAAAAAGATATGTCTTCAAATTGTATTTTTTTTGTCAAATTAGCATTTTGTGGTGGAAAATAAATGTTCTTGTAAAGGTTTCTATTCATCTTTGTTTACTGTTTATGCTTGTTTGAGTGGCTGCACCCTGAAATAATTTTGTTTAGGCTGTCAATCAGACATTTTGAAATAAACATCACTGAGCATATTTTCCTTCTAAGTACTGTGTAGTGTAAAAATCCCCAAATACTGAACAAATTAGTCCTGAACTAATGCAGTGGCACCAGCAAATGAGTCCACTAGCACCACAGTGTCACCACTTTCCTGCCTTTGGGGTACCAATTAGTGTCTCTGCATGGGCCATACTCTCTGTCAGCTCAGTCAGAATCAGCTCAGATCTTTCCCACTTGGCCATACATTTCCTTTACCAACGCATCCATGGCTTCAAAATATGACACTGTTGTGACATGAAGGAAATCCCTGTGACCCTTCCAGTTATAAACACAGAAGCTTGTTTTTTGCTTGTCCTCAGGTATTTCAATCACAGTCTTACCTACACATAACACTGTGTGTTGCAGTGATCCCCTAGAAATAAGGCACTGTAGATAACTGTGTCACAGTAAATAAAGCCTTCATTTTATTGCCTGGGTCTGGGGTGCTGCTGGTGGTATAACTATGTTCATATATAGCAACAGGGCCTCATCTCAGCATTAATGAAAAAGTGAATATTCTCATGTGTCAGCATAAACAGCTCCAGCAGTCATTCAGTCTAAATAAATTTACATGAACTACATGATGTTTTATAATTTTTATAATTTTTGTCATCCATTAGATTCATATCTAGATGCTTCCTGCTCCCCTTTACTTGCTTTTCTCATTCTTCTGATTATTCTAGGAACACAGCAGACATGTTTCCCAAACCCACCTTAAATGACGTGCCTCAAATTTATGCAAAATTGCCTGTTGAAAGGTGTCTGGAGAGTAAAGGCAGGTTATAAAAGAGGGGAAAAATCAGCAACAGTTTGGCTCTGATCTTTTTGCGCACAGATAGCCTTGTGCACCCTCTCCCAGTGAAACATGCTGTGCTACAGCAGCCACTGTGTGCCATAGCATGTGCTGCACAAATCAGCATCCTTCCATAGAGTCCTTTGCCATTGCCCCATTCACCAAAACTTTTTTGATGCACCCGAGACCAGCTTTATTTTTGATCCCAGCAAACAATGTAGAAGCAGAAATAATGACCTGAATCTCCTGGCTGCATTACAGGAAGCGGGAACTGTTCAGTGACTAAACGGAGAACAGTCGAGGATATCACCCTTTTGACACTTCTAGAGGGAGAGACTTTTGTGTCAGATTGACAGTGGGGGGGCAGATATGAAAAGTCCTTGCTGCGCTGAAGGGTACAGCCTGAATATCAAAGTTATGTGGATGCTACACTGCACTTTTCAGCTCTTCCTTCCATTTGTCTTCCTCACTGGTATCCAGAGAAAAAATCATGTTCATATCATGTTGGCCACAACATTGCCTTGAATGGGGAAAAATGTGTCCTGATGCGCCTGTTTCTCTTATAGTTTGTCTAGATGGGTCTGAATCAATGTCTTGTCAGGCTAGCAGTGGGAAGAAGAGACTGAACCATAATGAGAAGTATTACAGCCACTACAAAAAATCTGAGATGTGCAATCTGCTTTTCAGCAAGAGAAAATAACCCACAACATTTTCCTCCCTAGTACTACACAGCTGTGTAATTCTCCAGTGCAATGTTACTCTTCCAACATAGCAATTGTCATTTACCACAGAGAACAGCTCAGAGATTTGCATGACTGAAGGTCATTTAAATCTGTTAAAATTATGCGTGGGAGATGAATGCTTGCCAGAGAGGCCAGGTCCTCCACCCTTGGTGTCTGCACACTCCGTGCATAAATGTAAGCCTTCACTCACTGACTTGTATTTAACCAAACTCCTCAGTCACATAAGTATCAGTCCTCAACAAACACTGCTAACAGGCACTGTCTTTGTCTCTGAGCACTGGGGGAACAACTGACTGCTCTAGAAAGAATTAGAGTGCATTTGTAATGTATAATTTAAAACACAGTAAGAAAGGATATTTGCTTTAAAGATCTAAATAGAGGAAAAAAAGTGTCACTCAGAGGATGAGTGCAGGGGAATATGGTTAAATAGCAAACTAGTTCTGGTATATCTTGAGGATTTTAGACTAAATTAGTGACAGATCTTGTTAACTCCCTCCACTTGAAGCCGTTTCTAAGTCAGACATCATGACAGGTGATGGTCTACGAAGGTACCTGAAGGAAGGCCAGGTTAGGTGCAAATACAATAAAAAGCTTAAGGTAACTGCATCTCTCATGTCCTTATTAACACCACCTGGAACAAAACATGGTTGTGACTGCAGGCATGTAGCTTTGAGATCTCCCTTTGTAGCCACTGTTTCCAGCACAGAGTGACTTAAGAGCGTTACACATGTTTAGGGAACTCCTGTTTGAGGACACACTGAGAGAAGACTCAGCTATTTTATATGCTGGGCCCTCAAATGAGTTAAAGCAGTTCTAGCTTGTCTTTGAATTGATGAGGCAAGTTCTAAGGAACACCATACTAACAACATCTCACTGGTAAGGCTCCCATCTGCACTGAAACAGCACTTGTGAAAAATTAGGACCCACATATTGGACAAATTGCAAGGACCAAGTGAAACAGCACTAGTGTCTGTCCATACCTACCTCCCACTTGAAGATGAACATTATGGCTTCACCAAGGTGGCTAGCAAAGCATCCAGTATTCCTCAGGTACCTAACATGAGGCATTTGAATTCACACTTAGCCATTAGGATAAGACCTTTCTCTGATGGCTCTGAATGAAACCATGGCAAACTGCAAAATCAGACTGAAACCAGATGAATTTAGGAGTTGAATTCTTGATTGAATCCAAGTCTATCTATTGTGTTTTGACATATCCACTACGAAAACTCTGAACTTTGTTGTTAAAAAATCGCTACTTTGTATACCAAGCACGTGAGCAATATGGCCTGTGGATCTAATGTACATCTCACCATTGTAATTTTTTTCAGACCTCAGTGAAGTGTTATTTTAGCATTCAGAACAAGTGTGAAGTGCTTTTGTGACATACAGTAGGGAAAACCAGAGCAGGGCTTTAATAGGTACCCGCCACTAACGTCTATGAACTCCTTTTTCCCATCATTAGCAACATGTCGCTATCGGAGTGCAAGAATGATGAGCCAGACTAATTATACTAAATGCATTTCCAGTTTTATTCACTGTGACCTATAACGCATGTATTGTGTTTAACTACCTGGACTGAAATACTAGTGAATTCTATGGAGATACTTGAAAAAGCTTCTCCTCAAGTGTTATGTTGGTACCTATTTCAGATAAAAGCACACCACCTTTCAGAAATGTGAGCTATTTGGGTTACCTATTCATCATTTGGTCCCATTTATGGCAGTTGCATGATTATATCGTTCACTCCATGATTCTGACTCCAATTAAATCTGTTTTTCCAAAGATGTGAAGCAGTAGTCAACATGTGAAATGCTGACAAAACTGTATTTATGATAGCACCAGCACCTTGGAGAAAAATTTTTAGAAAGGCTTTGAGTCCCCAGAACTATTAATGCTAAAGTATATCTAGCCTCTAGAATCTGAAATTAGAATTAGCTTTCCTTTCACCTCTGATCTATAACTTTCAGTCATTTAAGTTTTCTAAAATATGTATAAATTTGAACTGTCACAGGCAAGGTTCAAATACAGAAAGCATATGGAAACTAAAATTAACCATTGTGATCCCAGACCATTTGGTCTGGAAATCAGAAAATAAAAGTGTAACATCACAAAGATGTTTGTGAATTTAGTGCTTGGCTAAGTGAAGGTCAAAAGCACGGATATGGCATGCAACATTTACTACACATTTTGATATGCTAAAGAGGTGTTTCCATCTGGATTGAACTGCTCAAGACCAGGTCAGATCTTTCACCTTCATAGCTAAAGGGTCCATCCTGGGTCTCAGCAAAGTCAAGCAGAATTTGAGCAGGGTCTCAGTAATGCCTTTTCACAAATGCATCTCCTGCAACGAAAGCTTAAAACACATCTTGCTACTCTCTGAGGTTTGGCATTCTACTAAAACAGAAAGTCATCAGAGTGGGTATAGCAATGACCTATTGGTGTACTCTGGAGTTTCTATCACTAGAAGTCTTTAAGAATGTTAAAAATGTCAAAAACGATGATTATTCTGTAAATTCAAATTACTTCTTGAAGGCCCTTTTAGTTCTATTTTTATATTATTCAATGAGTTATGACATGAAATCCCACGCTCCCCATAGTAAGCTAATGTTATTTCTACAAGACACCTGCTTTTGTTTTCAAAGGTGTTAAAAGCGAAAAAGCAATCAAGCTTCAAGGGGGTACAGGACACAGATCCCCAGACTGAGAAAAGTAAACCATAGTGGTAAATACATCTACTACAAGTAAAGTACTAATTTTGAGTAAAAACAAATGCTAAGACTGTGGGTGTTACAGCATTTACAGAACACACCTTCAAATACCACAAACACACACATCATTCTGTCATCCCGGAAACCTACCATCAACATGTAGAATATGCAGAGAACTTTATACTTATTCTTCAATAAACAGAACATTATTGAACCATATACTCTGTGTTTGCCTGTTATCTCATTGTACAGCATTATTTAAACCATATACTCTGTGTTTGCCTGTTATCTCATTGTACAGCATTATTCAGTTTACTGTTGTAAACTAAAATAATTTTTACTGCCCTCAAGTGCAAAAGTCTGATCCTACTACAAGTCAGTCCAGAACTGCTATATAATGTGTACTGTTAAACTACTTTTTCAATCAAAAAGCACAGAGAGTGTGACACCAATTGGAACCATAAAGCTACAATCCTTTGTGAATACATCTCATCAGAAGCAAACAGGTATTCTAAAATTGATGTTTTAAAGTAACAGAAGAAGAAGAAGAAGAGAGGGCTTTAAAGGTACCAAAAGTCTTTAGCACTCAGTCTAATGGATTCATTAAAAAGGATGGAAACACCTCTTATGTCTACTTGGAAAAGCTGTTTCTATATAGTTGTTTCGATCATAATTAAACATATGATAGAGTACTCCTTGACCCTCAAAAAAAAAAAAAAAAATCTTTTAATCATTTTCCCATAGCTTCACACAATAAAATTGTAGAGAAAGAAACATGCAAACATACCCAATACCTTACACATGCCATTAATACAGATATCTCGGCTGTGCTTTTCTTCAAAGCAAGGAGTACCATCAGTGACCGCATCAAGCATCTTCTCTGAAAAATGGCCATCTTTTGGGCGACAGTGGAGCTCACAGGGGTTTGCTGAAAGGAAAACAAAGATACTTTCTCAGAAAATATGCCAGTGGGACACTGAACTGCAATGAACAGGTTGTGACAGTATGTCTTTACTGCACCATCCACTCACTTTCCCTGGCATTTGACAGAAATGGCCCAGTTAGAGGTCAATTAGAAACAGTTAGCAGAGCCAGGGTCATATTGCTAACAGAATGTCGAAGGACTGATAAGGTATTAGAGGGATGCAGTGTAACTACAAGTCCTCTACATCCTGCCTAATGAATTTCTTTCTTCTTCCTCCTCTTCCTTTGTTGACCTGGTTTGTGTCATACAAAGAAACACATTTAAAATTAGAGGACTTTCTAGTAATTAGAGAAATTAAAACTTTTGGTAGTGCAAAGAACCTAAATAATTTCCTGCAACAGTGGCTTTTTTTTTTTTTTGAAGAGGGAAATTTGCTCACATTGCTCCAGTTTGTACAGCACTGACATACACACAACACACAGCACACAAAAGTGACTGCAGCTCCTGCCCCTAAAGTGCTTGCAACTTAAGGACTTTTACACAGCCTGAGGTTTAAAACTATGAACCTCATTCACATAAAGAGGATGTCTGCACAACTGAGATCAAAAAAAATTTAAAAAAGAACACTAAATGAAACCCAAAACCTTAATGAGTTTTGTGTTTTCCCTCTCGTCAGCAGACATCTTAGAACTGACAACAACGTTGTGCTTGTGGCTTCTCACACAAAAATGCCTTCGTGAAGGGCGATAGAGTGATCAGAGGCAGTGGATGCACTAGGATCAAGGTTATAAAACTTGTGGAATCCAAGGTAGTGTGAGTTGTATTGAAGAATATCAACAGAGATGGAGCTAGAAAGAAGTCTCAGGCAAGAACTTAAAGCTTTTAATCCTTACCAGCCGTCAGCCCCTCTATGAAGACTGCCAGCCATAACATCCATCAGTTGTTCTGGTAAGAGCTGTCATGATAAGTGATACAAGTAATTTTATTTCTATCTGCAGAGATTTTTATCTGGCCACTTGGACAATTTGACTACTTTAGTGCTCTAGATTTTGTTTCACCTTGCTTATCTTCTCAATACACCATTTTTTTAAGCACAAAACTCTTATTCTCCTTTCCGGAGAATCACAGAATTCCAGATAGTCTGTTACCTGCTCAGAATTGATCCTGACAGAATTTGTAGAAAGCCATTTCAGCTTTTACACTGTTTGTAATGAAATACATAGAGCAGCAGTTTGGTATCTGTAACTCCTTCCTGGATGTGCATTGATACAACAAGCAAGATGGTATCCAATTGTGTTTCAGAAATCACGGAGCAAGAAAAGGCAGGCAGTGCTGACTGATGACGTACTCCTGTCGTAACTACAATGCTCTAAGTATATAACTCAGAAAAAGTTTGTAGAGAAAGATAACTCCCTTATTAAGCTGAAATAAGAAGTAAAATAACAAGCAAACTTTCAAACTCATAGTGGTTCATGATTCAAAGAAGAACCTTCTAGGCGTGAAGGCTTGCCTGGTTTTCCTAATTGTAGTAACCAATCTAAAACTAGATCCTACCTGTACGCACAAATTTTGTATTGCTTTTCATTCTATCAGTTTTCTACTGAGCTCCACTGGAAATAAGGGGATATTGTTCCCTCCCCACAAACTCAATTCTATCACATATATTTATACTCCTACCACCATACTTCAAGTTATTTTGATGTTTCATCTACATAGAAGGCTGTTTAGGGCACCACTAAAGAAATTATCCTAGTACTGTATTATCCATTCATTTTCTAAAATTATTTACTTATTATCATTATTATATTTTTACAGCTGAGCACAGAGACCTGACAAAAGATCAGGGCTTTATTATTCTAGCACTGCAAATAAACTGTACCAGAATCAGCCACTGTCCTTGGAAGGTCAAATATTTTAAACATGAAACAGACACATATGTAGATGTCCTATTTTCAGATAGGGAACTAGCACAATGAAAATAAATTAATTTCCTGAAATGATGGAATAACTTGAAAGCAAAGACTGGCATTCAATTCAGATTTTCTAAGTCTTATTTCAGTTTGCAAAATCTAAAAAGATTAACCTGAGATGAGTATGAGCACTAGGGTTGCTCAGAAGGAATTCATTAAAGCAGCTGGTTTAGTTTTCATTATTTCAGCAAATTTTATTAATTCATTATAAGGCTTTAACAAAAAGGCTGTCATCTTAGTAACTTTCAGGTCAAAATATACAGAAATTCCTGCAATCCAGCATATGCATGAAATACTAGATCCAATTTGTGAACACTCTGTACTGACCAAGTTCATACAGTCCTTGTTCAGAAAAAGCACACCAAATTCCCATTTAAACAGAGCAGATTTCTGCCTGCACAAAGCCTACAGGGTTTTACCCATCCTTCCACACCAAAGTAGAATCAAAGCCACTTAGATGGTATTTATATCTACAACTATAATATTAATTCCTTAAACTCTCTAGGTAACCTGTTGTAATGTCTACCCACCCATACAGTAATGAAGATTTCTTAATGTGAAACCTAAAGTTCCCTTATGCTGTTTTAGCTGTTTCTGCTTGTCCTACCTTTCATGGACATGAGGAACTGTTGGATCTGTCTCCCTCTGGGGATCCCTGTAGTTCTTGGTTGGAGGGGATGGCAAACTGCAGCATGAGGTACAGTGACAGAAAACTTGATGCTGAATGCAAGTTTGAATGCAGAAGAGCTACATTCATACTGAGCTGATAAAACCACAGGGTCCTGCTTTTCAAAGTTAGTTAACATAGGCATAGAACTGCTTGGATCTTGACAGCTTCTTCCAGACCCGAGCAAAACACTGCAGGGAGCCATGCTGTCTTCCTACCCTGCATCTCCACTAGCTCAGGGATATGCATGCTAAAAAACCTTACAAAGTCTCTTCAAGTAGCTGGCATTTAACGCACTCAATTTTCTCTTCTCTAGAGCAAAATCTGCTTTTCTCAACCTTTCCCATAAACTATGCTTTTCAAATCATTTGCCTTCCATGTTGCTCTCCTGTAAACCTTCTCTAGTCTGGCTGCAACATTCTGGCAGTGCATTGTTCCTAGCTGGTCATAAGATTCTAGCTGAGGTGCCACCAATACTCAGCAGCCTAGAAAAATTACATCCTGTTTCTTATCTGTAGTGCCCATATCCTGCTCCAGGATTATGATGCTGATTGGATAGAGACAAGATCAGTCCTCTAATACACAGAGGAAAACCAGATGTAATGGAATCCCAAGCAAGTGATCTCTCATGAGTGCCCAGTGACTTATTTGTAATCAGAATGGGACCAAGGAAGCAAACCAGCAAAGCTGAGTAAAAATCCTAAAATTCAGGTTATGTGATTTTTTTTTCCTGCATATTCTAATGGAGTTCAGATTCATCAAGTGTAAACAAAACAACATGAAGATAACTAGAAAGAAACGTACTCCCTTCCTGATTTAAATTTGTTTCCTTAGCAGCTGACTCCCATAAGTTCACATGCAAGAAGGATCCAGCTTAACCTGACTGAGAAGGATGTGATTCATGTGTCTGCAGCAGAGATAAAGCTTCAATATTTTTTCCTACTTCACAAAGAAGAAAAGAGGTGGGCTTCTTCTCTTCAAACCATCATCTCTGAGAAAGCTCAGAATTGGCTGAGGAAATCCAAACCAAAGCAAATTGGAAAAGACAACTATCAAACACAGAAAAATGGGGAAAAAAAGCTGAGGTGCAGCTAATTTATGACTTTATCCAAGCTTGAGGCTCCAAAAGAAATATTAATTTCAAAGCAGTGGCAGCAGAAACACTATCTAATGCTGTTAGCTCAGCCCCTGTGACTCTACCTGTACAGATCTTACTTGATACACAGATATATTTTGGAAGAAACATGAAATTATAACACTTTAGCAACATAACTCCTATCTGCCAATACATGAGATGACCCTAGTACTGACTGAGAAAAGAAAGCTATTTATATGATTCAATGTAGTACTCATACTACATGGAAGTTAAGCCCTGAGAAGCTATCATATTCAGACAAATGTAATTTGTCAAATGGTATGAAATAAATAAATGTGGGGTCAGCCTGATGGCAAGAGGAACAGCACCAAAGTCTGACTAAAGTGTCCAAGTAGGGCCATGGGTCATGAGAACAATTCAAAAAATATCCTGGTGAGAGCTACTGGATGCTTTATCCACCCTTGAACTAAGAAGCCCCCTTCATTTTAAGGCTCCCAGAGATACTCAGGTGTTCCAGCTTGAGCACAGGGGTTTCTGTGCTCTGGGGCAAATCCAGAGTAGGACTATGCAAGTTCCCCAAAAGGCCCAAATTCATGTAAAACAGAATGGAAGAATCTCAATTGGAACCTTAAATATAGCCTATGTAACAGATGCCATTCACTGCTTTTCTGCCAGGTTGCTTGTTAAAGCTGCTTGTTGCATCTCACTTTGTTTTAAATCATAAGCTATTAAAAAAAAAAAAAGTCCTTGTCCTCTTGTGAAGGTACAATTTACAAAACTAAAAAGAACATTATAACAGTGTTTATTATGTGACATGCAATTATAACTGGCTTATATAAGCTATAAAATGAAAACCAGGAGAGAATTGTGATCATCTAGATCATTTAGTGTTTTTTCACCAGGATGAAGGAACACAGAATGCTTAAGGTGTCACAAAATATCTAGTTCAAGTTTTTCTCTCAACTAGATGCTTCCATCCTAAACCAGTTATGTGCATTGAGGGTTTGGGAAAGTTTCATGATATTTTCTTTTCCCCTTATATCCCATGTGCAGCATGAGAGGATTTAAAATGTTTGATAATAAAACACAAGTTGTATTTGGTTTGCATGGCAAGGTTTGGGTAGTGAGGGTGCTATAGGAGTGGTTTCTGTGAGGAGGTGCCAGAAGCTTTCCCTATGTCCTATAAAACCAATGACAGTCAGCACCAAGACAGAAACATCATAGGCCAAGAGTGAGCCCATCAGCAACAGTGGTAGCAGCTCTGAAATAACATATATAAGAAGCAGGGGAAAGGTGCTCCACAACAGCAGCTGAAGCCCAAGAGAAGAGTGAGAATCTGTGAGAGAAAGAACTCTGACACCACGGTCAGTGAAGGAGGAGGAGGGAGAGCTTCAGACACCAGAGCAAAGACTCCCCTTCAGCCTGTGGTGAAGACCATGGTGAGGCAGGTTGTCCCCCTGCAGCCCACAGAATGGCTTGAGTTGGAAGGGACCTTAAAGATCATCTAGTTCCAACCACCCTGCCATGGTCAGGGACACCTCCCAATAGACCACGTTGCTCAAAAGCATCATCCAGCTTGGTCTTAAACACTTCCAGGGATGAGGTGTACACAAGCTCTCTGGGCACCCGTTCCAGTATCTCACCACTCTCATAGTAAAGAGCCTCTTCTTAATGTCTAATCTAAATCTAGCCTGACATAGTTTAAAACCATTGCCCCTTGTCCTGTCACCATGTGCCCTTATAAACAGTCCCTCTCCAGCTTTCCTGTAGGTCCCCTTTGGATACCGGAAGGACGCTGTAAGGTCTCCCTAGAGCCTCCTCTTCTCCAGAGTGAAGAACCCCACCTGCCTCAGCCTGCACTTGTAGGAGAGGTGCTGCAGCCCTCTGATCATCTTTGTGGCCCTCTTATATTGGGGGCTCCAGAGCTGGATGCAGTACTTCAGGTGGAGTCTCACCAAAGCAGAGTAGAGGGGCAGAATGATGTCAGATCAAGGATCAGCACAAGATTTGGCCAACTCCTTGCTTAGATGAGTGTTCCCAGGACAGCCTGCCTCTCTGAGGAAGCCAGGAGTTTTTTGTTAGAATTTGGCAGCAAGAAAACACTTCAAATGCTGTTAGTGGAATGTAAGAATCAAATTGTAAACATTAAGGACCTCACAGATCACAGCGGAGACATGTAAATTTAATCTGAAATTCTGGCTGCTGAGAAAATGGGTGAAAAGAGTCAAAAAGCTTTTTAAACCACAGAGATCCTTGGTATTTGAAGGATTTTGCAAAAGGTCACTGAAACCCAGGATATTCCAGATGAAATCTATGAGGCCCAACAATGCAGCAATTTAAAGCTAAGTGGTTTGTCTGTGAAGTTCCAATCAGCTCTGTTTGAAACATGGCACAGACACACGACAGGCCTGCCTTCCAGTGTGCAGGAAGCATTTGATTCATGATCTTAATTAATGCCCTTTAAAAGCAGACCTTCTGCAACAAATGCACATCCAGAGCTACCTACCAGTTGTGTAGTGCTGTCCTGGTGGGGTCATGAACAGAACCAAGGCTGCACCCTACAGTGGTACACATGAATAACAGAGAGGACTGGAACCATCATTTCAGTGACAAGTTTATCAGTTTGGTTTTGGACTAAGCCTTAGGCTGCTAGCATGGTTTGTTTTACTGGGAGACCTTCTGAAAAAGTGTTTTTCTATCAACCATTTTCTTTCATCAGAAATTTTCCTGGAAGTCTGTCTGGTCCAGGTTCATTTCCAATGGTGTGTTTTTAGAAAAAAACTGAAACAATCACTGAAATTTAGGAAACCTATTCAGAACTGCCAATAACTGAAAATGCTGAAAAATACTATTAGCAAACAAAATTGCAAGCTGAATCTTGAGCTTCACTTCTCAAATTGTTGCTTTTTTTTTTTTTTTTCATAAATGATATTGCTAGCTTCTACTGGGTAATCTACGCCTTGCATTTATACATACACCAAGAACCAAACTGCACGGTAGTTAGTAATCATTACTCCTGTATTTAGTAACTAGCTGTTACAAATTATCAAGGCAGAGATATCGATTCTGTTTCTAAAATACAGGGCAGTACAATAATGAACCTGTTGAGCTATTACTTCCTCACCGTGGTGCCATGCAGATCTGAGTTTGGAAGTAGTAATGTCACATTCTGCAGCAAAAGAGCTCTGCTTACTGGGTGCAGTGATGCCTGCAGGCCCAAACATGCAGTTCTACACTACAAAACAGTACTTCTTGTTCTGCAGTTAATACTGGAAAAAATGGTTTATGTCTAGCCCAGACAATTAGTAGTGACCTCAACAGCCTTTCTCAGTGCAGTATCTTTCCAGGAACTGGGCTTGTTACACTCACAGTCGTTATCACTTCAGCTTTGCAAAAACATCTATGCGTAGAGGGACAACTTTCTGTATACACAAAAGGTACACTGGCATATGGAGACCAACCAGATTTTTCTCTCTAATTAATTAAAAGACTTTGAATTCAGTGACTTCTTGAGCTCACAGAGGTTTCTCATAGGTCTGTAAATTAGACTTTTTATACAAGATATAAAAAAATCTGTATTTTTGTACCTGTGTTATAAATGGGAACCCAGTGGTAGAATTCATTCTGGTGGGGAACGGTATCAAATTCACTGCACTGCATCTGACGAAAGGTTGGCATGCCTTTGTGACAGGGGCTAATGTTGCACATGCGGTAGCGCTTCCTCTCTCCGGTGCAGTAGTCTCCTCCAAATTGTGGTCTAGAGAAGGAATATGGAGATTAGGACATAAGATTCTGGGTAAAACACAGTTTTATAAGAGCAATGTCTTTCAGGTTCCAATGAGATAACAAGGTGAATCTGAATCCTTGACAGGGTAGAGGTACCATTCATACATGTTCAAGTACCTAAACCTTATAAAAGGAATTTCTTCAAAATACCATATTTTCCAGAATGTTTGACAGTTCTTCTAGAAAAAAAAATATTAATTTTGCTGTTAGAAACACCCTTAGTGATTTCTGAAAATAAGATATAGGGTCTTCATAAACTCAGATATGTATTAGAAAATTCTCCCTTATATGTTCTGTACCTATCATCTTATGAGTTTGAAATGCAAACAAAGCTGATGACTAGAACAAAGCATGAAAATTGAGCCCTTGAGTTCCCTCAGGAACAGATTGCTAGCTATTGTTCTCACCCAGAGTTTGATGACATACATTTATTCATGACAGTATTATTAAAGCAACGTTTATATTATTTCTGCAGAGCCTGAATGCTAAATAAAAGGATTTAAAATTTTTTTTATTATTATTTATGTGGAAAAAAGCTCTGTGGAGGCTACAGATTAAATAACAACATAACAATTGTAAAAGGCAAGTCAACTGAGTTTCACATAGGTATGCTTAACTGGGAAGAAGAGGTGTTAAGTGTCTGTCTTGCTGTGCCACCTGCTGATAACAGTCGCATATAAAAGAGTTTCCAATGTCATAAGTACCTCAAAGATTTTGAATAAAATGTAAGAAAAGATTGTGCACTCAGCTTACTCTGGGTTATCGCATGGTCTCTCTGCGCTCTGAACTCCTGCCCCACACGTCCTTGTGCAATGGGACCAGGATGACCAAACGCCCCATCCCCCATGGATTGCTTCAGGAGTCTTACCTACCATAATGCATTCACCAGAGAAGCACCACTGAAGGGAGAAAAGAAAGGACAAAGAGCTTAAGATCGTTATCACAGGAAAGTCTTATTGTGAATTATTTGTTATTTTAGTCCCTGAAGGTTGAAACCAAGTGGAAATGTAAATGGAGATGTCCAGGATGCTCCTTTTTCATGATGAACAGCAGAGCTACTTATGGTTTTGCAGGCAGCACAGCTTGCAGGTAGCATGGCTCATAGTCACCTTGTTTTCTCCACAACGAGTTCCATCTGCAGCTGCATCTAGTTTGGAGCGGCAGGAGCCTTTCACTGAGCACCAAAGTGTTTGGCAAAGGTTCTGGAAAAGAAAGAAGAAGTCTGAAGCAGAGCTGAACTCCTATGGCCAAGATTTTCAGAAGTATCAGCAGTTTTGTACATCTGTTTACAAAGCCTTGTAAGGGCTGTATTTCCAGAGGCAGATGTTCAGGGTTTTCCACAAGTTAGGACCCACCCACCAAGGGTCCAAATTTAGGTACTCCTCATTAGCATACAAGAAAGGACTATTTGACAAATATAAAATGGTAAATACCTTCTAACAAGTGAATTACCTGAACTATGCGAGTTAAGTATTCTCCTTATTGGCTGCTCAGCTCCCAACTACATACAGGAAAAATGGCTTTACAAAGTTTGGTCATGACTGTTTATAGTGAAGGTGAACAGAGTTTATATTATTTTAATTTGATTAGTAATGAATAAAAAGTTCAGTTTTGCACTGCTGTCTCTCTGACAACATACAGTGAAATCAAAGAAGGTTAGAGAAGACAGCCAGGTAAGTAAAAACTATGTCATGTATCCAAGTACAACAGCCAGGTTAATACTCACAGAGGTCCCAAATCTAGATGAGAAATAAGAGATCAAAACACAGGTCTCTTAAAACAGCAGCCAAGCAGACAGCAAGGCAATGATCTAAAAGAAGCAGTCTAGGCTAGCTGGCAGAGGAAAAAGCCTACTGGCTGGGTAGAGTAAGAGCTCTGGTCAGTGAATGCTTGCATATTAAGTTACTTGGAAATTGGTACCAGTTTAATGCAGTTCGTTGCCAGTAAAGCACAGCATTCCAGCTGCTACTCCACATGCAGTGGTGAATTCAACGGAAGGGACAGAAAATCCGGAGAGTCAACAAAGCTAGTAGGAAAAGAAACATTACAGCTACTTTTTAACAATCTTCTTCACTCAACCAGAACTCTAGACTTTGAGGGCTATTCCCTCATCCTCAGTTCATATGCACACCAGCTTCCCTTTTGGTGGACACACAGGACCCCTGCATGCTTAGGAACACCTGAATGAGCAGAGGTCTGTATAGAAGATGACTTCCAAGTTGGAGAAACCAGGGATATTAGAAAAACTGTGTACTCCCAACTGAAACAATGCCAGTGAAAGCCCAGGGGCTCTGGGCCAGGTATTAGCTGAGGCTGTTTGTGCTGCAGAGTTCAGCACTGGGAAAGTGAGTAGAGCTGGCAGCATCTACCTGTGAAGCAGGCACAGCTGTAATCGTCACCAGAGATGAAAAAAGGGATTCCACCAGCAGCTTCCACTGGGATTCTCAGAGCAAGCAACATGCTGGGTTTGGGAGCGAACACAGAAATTGAGAACTCACAGAAGTCCAGCACCAATGAGCTAGCAGCAACATTTGGCTGTGAAATGCAAAACTTGGCTGCTAGATTCTGATCTAATTCTATTTAAAATGGCTAAACTTGGATGCAGCCTGTTATGAGAGAGTTGCTTTTTATTTACTTTCTGCGTTGTGCGTTCACATTGGTTTTCATCTAGAACTCCAGAAAGAAAGTTGATAGTACAGAACATCTCAAAGCACTCGAAATCTCCAGCTGGAATACAATGTCTGAGGCACTGCATCTCAGCTCATTTAATGCCTTTGAGCAATGTATATAAGTCAAATGTCTAACCTGGTTTATAGTTCAAGAGTAGCAGTACTTAGTAACTCTTTGTGAAGCCACTGCTGTCAGGTTCTTAAGGCAGAAGTATACAAGTGTTCTAGAAGAGGAATTTTCTTTCATTGTGAAATTTACCATTTATTTTAACTCTTGTATAAAGAATATGTTTTGTGCTTTATAGTGTATGAAGTGCAGACATCAAAGTCTGTGCCTTAAAGAAATTCGAGTCCAAAATTCCTCAGTTTCACTGAAGTCAGTGGAAGATTAGGAGAAAGAGACAGGGCAGTAAGATGAGGATTCTGAGCTCTTACAGCCTGTCCTGTAGAAAGCTATGGAACTACTTACCACTTGAAAAATTTCTCCTCCTAATCTGTATTTTGCTTTCTTTTCCCTTATTAGAGGGACAATATTAGTGTACTTCACAAGATGCTTAGAGGACTTACTACCTAAATGGTTTGTGGAAACCACTATCTGAATTATGAACCTCAGTCTTAGTTCTAAGTGTAACCACTGAACCCTGGAGCATCTTCCGCTAAATGCAGATTCTTCTATCAAAAAAAAGTTGTACATAGAATTTGGTCAGACACTAAAAACTGCAGAACAAATGAGCCTGGTCAGTGAGTAATAGTGGAAAGTCAGTAAATAGCAAAGAACAGTGAAGACCTCTTAGATAAAATGACTATACTGATCATTCAACATGCCAGGCAGACCATATTATTCACAATGCCTTTCCTTGCCAGTGCAGTTACTTGCAAAGCACAGGTCTTCCTGCAAAAGGCAAAATGAGATGATATCAATTAATTTTCTGTAAAATTAGTTAATCAAGAGATGTTGAATATAAAGGTCTACTAGGTTCGAACCCAAGGAGTGATGAATGAACCAATACCACAAAATTACACTTTAATTTTCTATCTGTACCAACAGACAAATTACTGTAACTGAGGAAAATGGAATAGCAGATAATGAAAGCAGTCTTTCAGTTCCTGCTTCAGTTTCAGTAGCTGTGGTTCAACACTGGTAATCTATAAAGGCTGAAGAGATTGATCAGAAATAATCTCCCTGATAAAAGGGTAGATAAGGATACAAGTAATTATCTGAATGTAATAAGCAGTCAACATCAGCAGTCCCCAATTCACAGCTTTGCACTTTGCCTAGAAAACACTCCAGCACTGCTGACAGCCATACCACCACTTCTGCCACAGTGCTGTTCAACAGGGGGTGCCAGCTGGAAGCTCTCTGTAGTGTGTGCTACATCCTGCTGCCCAAAACACTGCAAAACTCAGTGATCACTTAGCTAGACTAGTGCTTGAAACCACCGTTACTGGACTGTTCCACGTAGAAAAATGCTGCACAGAGCCAAATAGCTCTGAACATACTAGGTACAGTTAAAATACTATAACACTGTACCTTTGCTAATACAACTGTTAGTCTGCAACAGCTCTGAGCTCCTGTGGAGAGTTGTGTTGCTGTGACTATACTCTTTTACTATTCTGTGAGACAAATCCTCAGATACTTTTTAAATTACAGATTTTCACATAAAAATCTTATGTTTAGTGGGAAAATAAAGATTCTTCAAGGTACATGGACTGATAATATCTTTAATTAGTTTGACCACCAAGACTGTAAAAAATCAGGAAATATGGAAAGAAAGCACAAAGCTGATTTCTTCAAAAAACTCCTCCTGGAACTGAAGCTTTGTTCCCAGAATCACAGAATGGTGAGAGTTGGAAGGGACCTCTGGGGGTCATCTAGTCCAAACCTCCTGCCAAAGCAGGTTTGCCTACATCAGGTTGCAAGGATCATGTCCAGGCAGGTTTTGAAATTCTCCAGAGGAGATGACTCCAAAACCTCTCTGGGCAGCCTGTTCCAGGGCTCCATCACCCTCACAGGAAAGAACTTTCTCCTTATGTTTAGGTGGAACTTCCTATGTTTTAGTTTGTGCCCACTGCCCCTTGTCCTATCAATGGGCACCACTGAAAAGAGTCTGGCCCCATCCTCTTGACCCTGCCCTTTAGACATTTATAAGCATTGGTAAGATTCCCTCTCAGTCTTCTCTTCTCCAGGCTAAACAGCCCCAGGGCTCTCAGCCTTTCCTCATCACAGAGATAATTCAGTCCCCTCAGCATCTTTGTAGCTCTCTGTTGGACTCTCTCCAGTAGTTTCCTGTCTCTTTTGAACTGGGGAGCCCAAAACTAGACTCCAGATGTCACCTCAGTAAGGTGAAGTAGAGGGGAAGGAGAACCTCCCTCAATCTGCAGGTCACACTCTTCTTAATGTACCCTGATTGAATGATTTGGTCAGTTTAAAGTTATATGGTTGAAACATCATGATTTTTAAAATGGGATTTAAGCTTCACTGGTAGTTTATCTAAGATTGGTATTACAAGTTTAAAACTAAAATGACTTCACTGCTGAAGGACAGGCATCTAAAAACATATATGGGGCCAGATACAATAACGGTGTTGCAAAACACAAGGTAAAGAGTGCAACAACTCACTTCCAGAATTTACAGAGTGGAACTAAAACAGTGTTAGGCAATGCCTGCACTGCACATCTAGCCTATGAGCCTCTGAACGTGCTGCATTTGTAGTTAGCAACTGAGGTTCACTGTCTGCACTTCCATATCATTCAAGAAGCTAAAGTTCTTATTAGGAGAATGAAGGAAAACATACAGCACTTACATCCACATCTTCACAGAAAGTAGCATTGGAACCATACTGAAGCTGGCACTGATGATGCACATCATAGATCACTCCAGGAGCAATGACTGGGGACTTTAAAACTTCCTTTTGAGGGATATCATCCAGACAGAATCCCCACCCACGACTAAAAGACAAAAACTGCAGATGAAAACCCACACTTTTTTGAAACTTCTATTCAGATTTTCAATATATAATTCTTAATGGTAATTTTTTATATGGCTTTTGAAAATAGTGCTTCGAGATTCCTGCAAAGAAATGCTGAAGTGCTGATAACAAACAGCACTCCATCTAGTTAGAGAGGTTTACAAAAGCAAAATACAGCTTGTCAAGTTGGAAATATTATGAGGTCATTTGGTTTGCAGAGTGGCTTCAGAGCACAGCACAGCCTCTGCTTACAGTTATACCATATTGTTGCTCCTAAATAGAATATATATTTGAACAAGTCATTGACATAAAGCACATGTCACTGTGACCAAACGCAAGGTTTAAGATATTCTATCAGAGTTCTTGATGGAAAGGCTTCTTTATTCCTGATAACTGCAAAAAGCTGCAGGTTACACAAAACTTCAGCTCATACAACAAGATTTGAGTTCATTTCCAGAAAGCAAAAATATAAGGGAGTTTTTCTCAAATACTAAGTGAACAGTAAGCTTGGGGCATGCTGTCTGTGGCAATTAACTCAAGCACACCACAAAAACCTCCAGCTAGTAACACAGTAATACAAGACTTGCTTTAAACATCACATAATCATCTCATACACAGTCTTACTCATTCCAGGGAAATGCTACAACCTGATCACTCACTCTAGGAAACGTGTGATGTATTCCTTGCTGCACTGTGACCAGGTGAGTGGAGTAGGATCATACTGCAACTGTCGGGACATAATATATGGGCGCTTTCCAACAGGGTCACAGTCGTTCTCTTTTCCATCATGCTGGATACCAAAACTGGAGATAAAAAACAACATCAAATAATTCCATCTGATTGGTACAACACCACCTATCCATGAGTTCTGCTCTCTGCTTAAGAAGACATGACAGTTGCTTCTTCTCCTGGTGGGCTGTAGATGCATTTCATTAAAAAAAACTCCAAAAACATATAGAAGATCTGACTCAAAGTCTAAAAAAAAATCTACACTCCAACAGGCTTTGGAACATGTCTGTTATGTACAGCAGTATTTTCTGGCACAAAATAAACAAAAAACTCTCAGAGACTATATTAATGGGTATTTTTAAGGAACTCAAAACACTACTGCACAGCTGGGCAGCTATAGTTTAAACCTTAGTTATGTTAAAGTTGCTAAATCTGAGAGCTTGCTACATCTTGGATCCCAGTTATTTTAGATTTGTACCACTTTAGCTAGGATCAGGATTTGTTACACTCTGTCTTACACTGTCTTAATAACCACATAGAATCATAGAATTGTCAGGGTTGGAAGGGACCTTAAAGATCATCTAGTCCCAACCCCCCTGCCATGGGCAGGGACACCTCCCACTA
>JAAGNO010021596.1:45533-57611 GCA_033439905.1 Ceryle rudis
CCTTCTCTTCCCCAGACTGAACAACCCCAACTCTCTCAGTCTGTCCTCATAGGAGAGGTGCTCCAGCCTGCTGATCAACCTCGTGGCCCTTCTCTGGACACCTTCCAGCACATCCATATCCCTCTTGCAATAGGGGTTCCAGAACTGGACGCAGTACTCTAGGTGAGGTCTCACAAGAGTGGAGAATCTCTATTGCTTGTTTCTTTCTACAGCTCTTTTGAGATAGAGATACTGTTTTCCAAATTACTGAACATTCAGTGAATTACCCTCTCCAGTCCTTCTGTCTATGTAGCTTTCTCAAGCTGTGCCTTACAAGGAGACCTCCATAGCATGCCTTCCCAACATGGCTGAATGCAACTTCTCTGACTTACTAAGGGATTTTTTTATTCGAGAACTTGCAAAAGTTATAAACGTTAAAGAACTTTGGGTGGGATTCACCTGATTAAACATACCTGCATACACATCATCTTAATGTGAAGCAGATTATCTTAAATAATAGTTTATAAAATATACTGGCTTATGAAGATACTGATGCCTACACTGTTAACATCTGATGGTAAGTCTTTGTGTGAAAGAGCAGTGAAAATTGACTCATGTTGTGATTGAGTCACAGATCAGATAAAGCGAGTTCAAACCACTTGGGACTTTGTTTCTGGAAAATGTAATTGCACCATGACTCAAATGTTCCAAAAGCAGGGCAGTTTCAGTCTGAATCAACTTCAGTAATGGGTCTGAGGTATAAAAGCAAGTGTGTCCTCTTACTGACAGGCTCTTTTCCATGAACAGGGTTTGTTGACACAGGAGACAGTGAACATCTAGAGGGACAGTATGGGAGAGAGTTGACATGTGGCATCCGTCTGAGGAATGGGTGCTTGGCTTTCTTCTCATTTTTTGTTCACCTGTTCTTAAAGACTTTTATTGTCTATATTTGAACTTTTTACAATACATGCTCTAATCTGTCTTGAGGGACGGATGGTTTCATGTCAACAACAAAACCTACAGTATGCAATTTTCTCTGTGGATACAATTCTTAAAGGCACAGCCCTGCACCATGGTTGCAAAGGCTAGTATAGCAGCACACTGTCTCACCGCATCCAAAGGACAGTAAATTAACAGCCACTCAGGCTAGACCAGGAGAAGGTCACAGGTAGCTCTGTGCAGAAGAAGTGTCTTCTGATAAACAGTCTTAATGAAGAAAGCTCCTTATCAGCAAGACACTGTGGGAACCAAGTAATTAAAGCCAAAGCACCCAGACCCAATTGCAATGATTTCAGCATTATTTACTTATACTATTCCTTTTCTGGCAACTGAGGGGTTGAATAAAAAAGGCCAATTAATCGGTGATAGGATCCATACTTGCATAATCTTTCTGTCAGATTATTATTATATCCCATCAGAAAATGCAGACTGCATCCTGATCAGTGGTTGGGTGCACAATGAATGTAATGTGATTGCAGATACAGCAGTGAACATATTATCTAGCCAAACATGGTCCAGCTGAAAAGTGCAGGCATTACAGCCAACCAGGGTATCCATGAGATAGGCCTCAGTGTCAAAACAGACTAAAAAATCAGATTTTTTTTCAGGTGAATTTAGTAAACCAACTAACCAGACAAAACACACTTAGAAATCGGAAATACTGAGAAATCTAGTTTCGGGCAAAAATACTCAATCATAAAAAGAGTTTAGTTTTTAAACTAAATGCTCACGAACTTTAGTTGATTTGACATATGTGTATCCACAATAGCAATACTAATATACAGAAGACATCAGTTAAGAAATACCCAAAAGGGACTTTATTTGTTCATCAAAAAGAAGAACAAAGATTTGATCTTTCTGTGAAGTTTGACTGAAATAAAAATGGTTTCTATCTAATCTGCAATACTGAAATACCTTGATATATAATGAAACATGTATGGTGTATGTAAATGATTTGGATTGATATGGAGATCATCTAAATTAATAGCAATTCAGTCTATGTTTGGAAAAATTAGTATGATTAAGTGATGTTTCTTTGTAGCTTAATTATTTCATTCTGATGTGTAAGCCCTGGTGGACTCTGTTAAAAGGTGCAGTCTGAATAGATGTGAATATAAACAAAGGTCAAAGGCTTAAGAATCTCTTTCTTATGCCTTTGCTTAGAAAAAACAAATGCAGTTTTGTTTTTAATAATAGAGACATTAACTCACTCCTTGTTTTGTTTCTGCCTGGCAATTTGAGTATTAACATACAAATAATAGATTAAACACAGCTAGGTTCCTTCTTCATTTTCAACTATACCTGTGTCCAAGTTCATGAGCAATAGTGAAAGCCAACGGAAGGCCAGAATCTTCATTGATGTTACAGCTTCTGTGGGGTTGACACATGCCTGACAGATGAGACAAACCTAAGGTTTCACATGGACGATTCATGCCAGCACAAATGTCCTTCCTAGGATCACAGAAGAGACATGCCATTAAAAGAGCTTAAAACCTACTGCAGAATGTCACGAGGCGGTTAAGTCTCCATGTTATCTTGTGTCAGTGCTAACTTGCATTTCAAGCAAAGCATAGTTAACATTTTTATAAACATACATGCAACAACACGCACTTGATTTGCTGCTATCATACTTTACTGCTATAGCTTGTAGCCAGTATATATGTTGCTGTAGTGCCTAAATACTTATGTTTAGTGCCAACTTCTTTAGTAAAAAGTTTTAAAACCTCCACCTCAGACAGGTTTATTAAATTCATCATAAGACAGCTTCATTCAAGTGAACTGTTTGAAGCCAGTTTATTTGGAGATGTAAACCATTTTAAGATTTACTCCCTCTCATTACTGCACCAGTTGAGAGGTTTCTTTTGTGGTGCCTTTTTTTCTTCCCTCACAGACTTTAACATATAAATTTTTTTTTTTGCACACCTTAAACACAACCTTTTCTCTCAGTTGTGTACAGACTGGATCCATTTTTATGGACCTGTAGGAGTTCTGTTTCATGCCTTGCCACACACACCCTGTGTAACCTCAGATGTTAAAGTTTTCTGTCTTCCTTGCCCACATGTAAAAAAATATTTTGTGCCTCCTTAGATACAGACAAAATAGTTAAAAGTCATACACTTTAAAGCTTAAAAATAAATGGCACTATGCAAAATACACCTCCACACTGAGCTACACCTGTATATTACTTTAGGATTTGTCATTATGAGCTGTTCATCTTACAGTCATTGAGATATATTGCCTTGAAGAAGAACAGAGAAATGACTGAGCACAAAATAAGATAGGATCAAGTGGGGAAATGACCTGAGCTCTGCAAATTGCTATCTCTAGGCACACACAGATCTCAATTTCCTGACTAGGAAGCATCCCTAATAAAACACCCACGTGCATATATGAAGTGTTATATGTACTTTGAAAACAAATGAAAAAAACCCAAACCCTTTAAAAGGTACAGCAGGTCTAACTTTAGCTACATGTTTTTATAATATAGCTCATATTCTCTGCTTGTATCAGTGTCAGACACTCTTAACTCTAAGTTATTTTTGCATTAACACTATTTCAAAAACAGCGTGTCTTCACCAGACCACTTTACTGGGTTTTGTGGAGGATGAACTAAGTGATGGCATGAGTCTATAGAAAAATAACAACACCAAAACCCCACAACTAAACAACAGTCAGCCACAGCTGCTGAACTGCTGTCATACCTGGTTAGAAGGACAGCTACATCATGGTGTGTAGGGTTGACATCACTCTTGGGATTGACACTCTTCTGCCATTTGCAGAAGCTGGCTAGTGTCTTATCAGCATGGTGAACTATCTTCAAGCCTTGCTAATGGGAAATGAAGGAAAACGTTACTGCAAAGACCACATTGCATTGTAATAACATGTTAGCGATCTTAGGTGTGAAGCTGGGTAATCTTTCAAATGCAAATGATTATGCTTTTGCCTAAAGCTAAAGCCATCATTAGGAGCAATGACAACTATTTGTCTAACATATCCAGTTAAAATGTTGACATTTCTATAATTGGTGCAGCTAAAAGAAAAATTAAATGCAGAAATGTACTTGGTTGGGGTTTTTTTGGTGAGCTCCATAAGATCCAACATTGAAGTGCTAATCTCAAATTAACACTTTATATTCTCTCTAAAACAAGTTTTCCTTTATAGAGAAGGTAAAGATTAATTAGTGTGGGACTTCATGCTCAAGACTGTCACTCAATGTTACATGAAAAACATCATGCTCAGGAAACAACTATGCTTCTAAAGGTGTATTTCTTTCACAGTATTTTTCAATTCCGAAGAGAAACAATGCAGTCACAGATGTTTCTTCCATATCTTATTACACAGCATACATGCAAGTTTCTGAAATTTCTTCTGAGATACAAAATAAATTCATTCAGAAACGTAATTTCTCATTTCTGGTCTTTGGCATTCACTGTATCTTGTCTCAGTTTACTCTGTTTAAGTAGTGCTGTTACAAAGCATCTCAATAACATTGTTACCAGATAGTAATTTCCGGGAAATATACAACCAAATTTTGACAGATTCCCAACACTGTTGCTTCCATCCAGCATTGCTGTGCTTAACTGAACAGGAATCAAAACAAACACAGAAATTATCACTAAACTTAATTGGAGGTCACTGTGCACTTCAGGTCCCAATCGTCCTGTTGAGAACTACAGTTTTTGGCCCACATATTCTATAGACACTCTATTCTAATAAGTATTTCAGAAGACACAGCCTGGCCCCATGGCTTGGTTCCCTGCCTTCCCTGCATTGGGACCATCTGACTTGTGGTCATAAATCATAAAGCACTGAGAAAATTCCCTTAATGTGTTCCTGTGGTCAGAGCAAGTTATATCATGCAGAGTGTTTAAAAAATAACTATAAAATCATGAAATCAGCATATATTTAAGCATGTAGCAACATATTCGTAAATGAGAGACATTGAAAACTACCAGTATATAGGTAGTTTACAGCAATCAGCATCTAGTTAGTCCTCATCTTTTTTGTTTCCTAAGAGATATAAACAGAAAAATCTCTTGTTTCAGCTACACAATAAAAGATTTACTTCTTCAGAGACCTGCAAATACTCTAGCATACACTTTAGGTAATGCAATATAATTTAGATCTTGAGTGAAGATGTACATACTAATTTCTGTTTCTCATCTAGTCTCCCTTGGCATCCCAGGTTCTTCTGACACTAGGGAGGTTCCATTTCTGCATTCCTAATTTGTCCGTTTTAATTACATTTTCTTCAGTGATTTTACACAGAAATACCTGAAGTCACCAGCTAAATACTTTGTTATCCAGAGCAGCATTTATTCTAAAAACAGACATGCCAAAGATTAATAGAAGCATAAAAGAAACACCATATTTTAAGCAAATAAAACCTCCTCTCCATCATCATGGCTTAATGCAGTGTACTCCCAAGTTTTATAAGTGACATTTTGAGGAAAATAAAAACCTTACCTCCTCCTCCTCAAAGAGGATGAGCCGGACCAGCACAATGTGTATTGCATTGCCAATGCTTGGATCATGGAACAACCCTGTGACCTGTGCCAGAGTCAGGAGGTATGAGATTAACTGATTCCTCTATATCAGAACAGGACTTTACAGAGACAACATGACATTTACTTCAAGCACATTCCTCATCTTGGGGTGGGTGTGTTTTGTTTTTTAAATCCTCAATGCACTTCACTGAAAGTTTACTGAAATGCTTTACTGAAGTCCAGGTAGACAACAATCACAGGCTTTGCCCCATCCACTAAGCAGGTCAAATTGTCACAGAAGGAGATCAGTTTAGTCAAGGAGGGCCTGCTTTTCATAAACCCATGCGGACTGGTCCTGATCACCTGTTTGTCCTCTATATGCCATATAATGGCACTCAAGACGGTCTGCTCCATAACCTTCCCTGGCACCAAGGTCAGAATGACAAGCCTGTAGTCCCCTGGATCATTCTTCTGGGTCTTGAAGATGGGTGTCACATTTGCTAAACTCCAGTCAGCTGGGACGTCCATGGTTAACCAGCACTGCTGATAAATGATGGGAAGTGGCTTGGTGAGTACTTCTGCCAGCTTCCTCAGTACTCCTAGGTGTATCCCATCTAGCTCCATAGACCTGTGTGTGTCTGAATGGTGTAGCAGGTCACTGACCATTTCCTCTCGGATTATGGGGGCTTCCTTCTGCTCCCTGTCCCTGTCTTCCAGCTCAGGGGGCTGGGCACTCAGAGAACAACTGGTATTATTGAAGACTGAGGTAAAGAAGGCATTCAGTACCTCAGCCTCTTCCTCATCCTTGCTCACAACGCTTCCTTGGTTGCAATAAGGGGTGTAGATTCTCCTTAGTCCTTCTTTTGCTGTTAATGTATTTATAGAAATACTCCTTATTGCCTTTTATGGCAGTAGCCAGATTAAGTTCTAGTTGGACTTTGCCCTTTCTAATATTCTCCCTGCATAGCCTCACAAAATTTTTGTACTCTTCCTGAGTGCCCTGCCTCTTCCTTCATAAGCCATACACTTTCCTTCTGCTCCCGAGCTCCAGCCAAAGCTCTGTTCATCCAAGCCAGCTTTCTTCCCCAATGGCTTCTCTTACAGCATGCCATGACACCCTGCTGCTGTGCCTTTAAGATTTCCCTCTGGAAGTATGCCCAGTCTTCCTTGACTCCTTTCCCCTTCAGGATGGCCTCCCAAGGCACTCTGTCAGCCAGTCTCCTGAACAGGTTAATGTCTGCCCTCCAGAAGTCCAAGGTGGCAGTTCTAGTGACGCCCCTCCTTACTTCCCCAACAATTGAAAACTCCCATTTCCCAACTGCTGTGTCCAAGATGGCCTCCAACCTTCACATCACCCACAACTACATTCTCTGTTTGTGCACAACAGGTCCAGCAGGGAGCCTTCTCTAGTTGTCTCACTTACCAGCTCCGTCAGGAAGTTATGTTACACACAGTCCAAGAATATCATAGACTGTCCCCTCTCTGCTGTATTGTATTTCCAGCACACCTCTGTTTAGCTGAAGTCCCTCACAAGAACAAGTGCTAGTGATTGTGAGCCTTCTCCCAGCTGCTTATAGAATATTTCATCTGCCTCTTCATCCTGGTTGGGTGGTCTAGAACAGAATCCCACCATATCTGCCTTGTTGGACTTCCCCCTGATTCATACCTATAGACACTCAACACCACCATTTAGCTCAAGACAATCAAAACACTCCCTAACACAGAGGGCTATCCCACTGCCTCTCCTTCCTGGCCTATACCTTCTGAAGAGTTTATAGCCATCCATTGCAGTACTCTAGTTGTGCAAATCATCCCACCATGTTTCTGTGATGGATACTACATCATAGCTGTCCTGCTGCACAATGGCTTCCAGCTCCTCCTGTTTGTTGCCCATGCTGTGTTTGTTGGTGCAGATGTACTTCAGTTGGGCTATTGATCCTGCCACCTTTTTCTGGGGCAGAAGCTCTAATTTCTACCTGACCATTCCCAGGTGTAGCCCATCAATATTCCTTGTGTCTTTGATGTCACACGGTACTTCATCCTCTACCTTCACTGGGATGGCAGACCAAATGACCTCGCTAGCACACCATCCAACAAACATGGATGTGCTACCCTTAGACTCATCCCTACCGAGCCTGGGTTTATCCATTTTCCCCTTCAGGAACTTCAGCGTTATTAAAAAACACTAGCAGAAAGGAACATAACACTCATGGAGAGGTCCACTCAGCATGCAAAAAAACCAGTGTATCAAATCATCATGTTTTCATTTGATACGAATCAGCTTCTGTCGCAACAAATCAAAAATTAGTCAGTATAAGGCAAAGAGAAATCAATTAAAAGATGGGTACTCTGCGCAGAAGAGCCTAAAAAGCAAAACTAATTAATCCATAAAAAAAAAAAAAATCCAACAAATAAAAGAGCAACAACTGAACTCAGCAAAAAATTGACCCAAATAAAATGCCATAAACATGATCACAATGTTGCATTAGGCTGGAGGAAAGACAATAGGAACAGAATAGTCATAACCTATCTATATGCAAGCTATGCTATATATCACAAGAAATACGAATGGACAAAATGGATTGCATTTGGGTCAAAACTGTTCTGGAGAAGACTGTTAAACAAAGGCCAAATTACGGAAATCCAGTGAAAACTGGGTTTACAAAGGTCTGATTTCAATGTGGGTCTTTTTCAAGGTGTTAGACTGAAAATTGAATCATTGTAAGTAATGTCAACATCTAAGGTACAGACTGGAGAGAAAATGTTAAGACCTGTTTGTTCCTGAACCTGATCATCACAGGTTTTTTTTCCACATATTTTCCCCACGCTGACATAACCTCATGTGCTCAAATCAGCTTTGTGCCTGTTTAATCAGGCTCACTGCCTCAGTAGCTAGTCAGACAGCTCAGTGCACCGTTGGGAACATACTGTATAAACATAAGGGACAGACTGGTTACTGTGGCTAGAATTATACTGTGATTAATTGCACATATATTATACACATACCGTGATAAAGACACAAAAGACATCCTCAGTAGACTCTCCAAGGTCAATATCTACTATGATACAAATAATAACCATGTCTTATGAAACACTATTGCTTTTCCCAGGTCACCTTGCCACACAGGAAACACTGACAGTTTGTGTTTGGGGTTTTTTTCCCCACATGGACTTTATATTATGTGCAGGATACTTATCTGGGAAAATAGTTGTACTGATTTTAAATAGGATGAGTTAACTTTCTTCATAATAGCTCATAGGCTGCTGTTTGGATTTGTGACCAAAACAGTAATACTCTAATACTTTAGCTCTTGTCAAGATACTACAATTTCCAGTGGGCTCCTGTGTGTCTTTCTCATCCACAGACATGGTAAAGAATCCATGTGCTTAAAACTGTAGAATTTCTCTGTTGCTGTAGCTACCAACCTGAAATCACCAATGAGCAACAGGTTCCAGAGGAAGCAGGGAATTTAGTGGAAAGAAAATTAGTGCTAACATTTATAGCTATGTAACTTCTCTCCCTTAAAATCCAGAGAAAAAAATATAAGGTAAGCAATGCTTTTAAATTCAGAATTTCAATGAATATATAAAAATGATATTCCATTTCTTTCAGTCAACAATCCTAGAGACTTGTTTCAAGGTTATCAGTAAGATAATCAGAATTTGTTTCACTGACCTATCTAAACAAAGGAAATATTGTACATACCATATTCATTATAGTGAGGATATATGATTCCACATGGTCACTTCCATGATATTCAACCATCTTACTGTCTGCAACCACAAGTGTCTCCACCCATCGCTCCTTGCTGACAGAGCGCCGAGAAACCTTTCTGACAGCCATATGATTTTGTTCCCATCTCTCCCTCCAATGGTGCAGCTGTTTGAAAAAGCTGAGGGTATCTGGAAAAGTAAGAAGCAATGCTGACTTGAAAATATTTTCAAGCATCATTTGAAGGGTATGGCTGTAACGCTTGCAGATAGAATGATTGCACTGTAGAATCACAGGATGATATAAACTGGAAGGCACTTCTGGCTGCCACCTACATGACCCACAGCAGGGCTGACTTCAAAGTGATACCAGCCTGCTAAGAGCCCTGTCCAGTAAAGTTCTGAATACCCCCCTAGACGGATTAAACACACATCCAAAAGATACCTCTACTCAAATGCCAAGGATTAAGGTGCAAGATAGAGCTACGGTAAAAAAATTTTAAATTGTAGACACCATTTTCATTTAATTTCTCTTCTGTATTTTGGCTCTAAACTCTCTAACACCAGTTCACAGTTTAAGATAAGGAATACACTTTCTCCACAGGCAGTTCTTATTCTCAGCAGGGTGGTGTGTTAAACCCAGTGCTGTGGTACATAGATGAATGGTTTGTTCCCATGCATACATGGGAAATGTCCTCAAAGAGTGGGGACACTTCACCAGCAGGTGTCATCTAAATACCAGCCAGGCAGACGGCTGCAGGCTCCTCAGCTGCTGTCATTGTCTGACTTACAGGCAAGACACAGTTTCCACTATAGTTTTGGGGTCTGTGCACCTAATGCCTTTCAGGAAGAAGATTTTGCTCTGTAGAGTTGCCAGCAACCTCACAGCAGCTCAGTGGGGCTTATTACTCTCCACTCATTCTAGCTTTGAATGTCAGAATGTTACCAAGGAAATACTGAGGATGTAAATACCCCTAGGCCATAAAAAGAAGTGGGAGTTGTCAGTTCAACAGCAATTGGTGGCATTTTTCCAACCCAGAAGCCAGAGTAACTTTTCCACAGTGCTGGGATACTCTGAGTCCTAGGAAGGATCAGGAACACTAGCTTCAATTACAGATATTGCAATAGTCCTTTGCCATCTCACTCATGGAAGAGGCTGTCCTAATTCCAGACGAGGCACATATGCAGCCCAGAAAGGCAGCTCCTGCCTCAAAGTACTTACACCCTGTCCAGCATTATCCTCACTACTGTGTCAGAGGAGAGTTAACCAGCATTGCCACCACTTCCCAGCACTACTAAGTGTTGAGGGAGAGTTACTTAGACAACTCTTCCCTTGAAGAATGGATGATCTGGCAACTAGGTCCCAGATTTTGTGTTCACACCAGCAGATGTGTTACACCTCTGTGATGAATCTCCTGTTTATCCCTGTAGAAGAGCCAGGTTCTGCCAGAATGTATCATGGCATCTTGCATGTCAACAAAATGTGGCACCACTGGACTATTACTGATGTGTACAATACACCTCTCAGTGTAAAATGTTATCTCGGTTTATTGTGTATTGGCAAAAGGAAATGCACAGGTCTTTAGAAATTTAGGTTTCTGTGTATTTTTGAGCAAGAGATATAACGCAGGTAGGTATAGTGCTAGAGTCCTTAGAAATAGAAATGAAGGCAGTGCTGAAAGTATACCCAGGTTAGTCTAAATAAAAAGAAAGTTGGTAAGAGATTCACTAACAAACTACATGAAATTCAACTAGCACTACTCAAAAGTTTCTTACGGGAGATAATTTTGCAGGCTTTATTAGAAAATCTGTTTCAGCCAAACGAGTCACACACAACGTTCCATAAGTCATATGTGATATCCAGCGGATAAGGAAGGACCTAGCGATTGTTGTGCAAAATGACACGCTGTACAAAATAACATGCTTGAAACTACAAAAACAATGTAGTCTTTAGAAACCACAAAACAAGTCTGAACAGGTATAGGATGGCAAGTTAAGCCAAAAACCAACAAGATGAAAAGAGCAAAGATGAGAAAGATTTCGATCTTCCTCCCAGAGACCACTGGAGGATAACAAGGGCCCACTACCACACAGATATGTGCATGTGATAATAGGTGGAGGGTTATGATAATGACTTCTTGTAATTCTACTGAATATGTAAAAAAAAAAGGGGGGGGAGGAGAGTCTTTGCACAGGAGACCGCAGGGCTGATTGATAGGGCTTTAAACTAGATATGAAGGGTGAAGGGGAGATAACTGGACCAGCTGGGAATAAGCCCGAGGGAGGCATGCCAAGGTTAAAAGGCTGGTTGACTGGTGTAGACTCTTGCTCTGCCACTTTATTTGAGACAAAGGCTAGAAATTTAGAAATCATGGAAGCACCTGAGAGGGGTTTGGAAGGAACAGGGGCACACACTCACAGAAAGATATTGGTATCATTAACTCATCTGCAGTGCATTTATGCCAATGCACGCAGTATGAGCAACAAACGGGGAGCTTGAAGCCATGATGCATGAAGAAAACTGACATAGTGGCTATCACAGAAATGTGGTGGGATGCCACACATGACTGGAGTGCCACAACTGAAGGCTACAAGCTCTTCAGGAGGGACAGACAGGGAAGAAGGGGTGGTGGAGTGGCCCCATATGTTAGAGAATGTCATGAGACCTCAGAAATCAAGTATAGCAATGACAGGGTTGAGTCTGGATTAGGTTAATTAAGGGCTAAGAAAGCTGATATAGTTGTGGGAGTCTAGACCCCCCAGTCAAAGCAGTGAGATGGATGAAGCTTTATATAAGCAATTGAGGGAAATCTCACAGTCACTTCCTGTTGTGCTTGTGGGGGACTTTAACCTCCCAGATATCTGCTGGGAATACAACACAGCAGAGAGGGAACAATCCAAG
>JAAGNO010021597.1:0-38602 GCA_033439905.1 Ceryle rudis
ATAGTTAAAAGATTACTTTTCAAGTGTGTTCATTTACACTTGTATAAAAAAAAAAAGATACAATTTCTCATTAAAATAAGATATTTAAGCCATTCAATTTAAATTTATTTAAGAATTTTAATAATTGATGCTTTTATACTTATTATTTCATAAACATTTTTATAGAGGTGTTACTCATCTTGACAGTCCTAAAATAAAACTATATTTATTTGGATTCAATCTCTTAATTTGAAGACTTTCCTAAGAATGTATCAAGACCACATTACTATATGGGTTCATTCACCCTTTTAATATCACACTTGTAGCATATATTACAAGGTCAGATTGCATCCCTCTTGTTTCTTTTACACATAATCATGACTTTGACAACACACATGACATTTGTGCTTTGATGGTAGCACATTTAGTATAAAAGAAATAATATTTCAAAAGTCCAAGAAAATCATTGCAGGGGTGAGGAAAAAACAGCTGACAAAAAATGAACAATACACACTTCAGGGGAACTTTACTGGATGATAGATAGATAACTCTAATTATTAGTTACTTATTTGTTTTAAGTAGAACAAACAAATTTCATTGACATAAGGCTAATCCTTGTTACGACAAGAAGCCAGATTCAGCTCATCAACTGATGAGTTGCACGCATCAAAACATCAAATTTTATACACACTCAAGATCTCAAGGTCCATAAAAGATCACACATAAAAATAATAAAGTGGAACTGAAGAAATTACATACCTTGTTGTTGTTTAAGCAGAAGATAAAAAACAGATTCCTTACTGGTGGACTTGGATAGGCCAGATGCACTGAGATGACCACTGGACTGCTCCTGATCTAAATAAAAATAGAAAATTTTAAAACTCATTTAGAAGTCAAAATTGATTGAACAATTTCCCTGATAAAACTTCTTCATAAACAGAAGTTTTTAAAAAATATGTTCTGAAATGGGAGCAAATAGGACTTTTCTTCCTCTCTTTGCTTAAAAGTCCTCAATATTTTCCTCATTCTGATGAAGAAAAGTATAGATATAATATGGAGAACTTCTTAAATAGAATTAAAATAAAATAACATGCCACCAAGAAAATGCAAAGATTTAAATGTTTTCAATTAAATAACATCTAGAGATTACAAAATAAACTATTTTCTAGATAAAATATCCAATGGCAAAGAAAGCCCATGGTCACATAAAAAATTTAAGAGAAAGCTTGAGGAAAAAGGGTTCAGAACTAGAAGTTCTGCAACAGTTACAGACAAGAATTACTTTCTTGACTACAGGTTACCAGGTGAGCCAACAGATTACTTCATAGAGACAAAATATACATTATTCTAATAGTTTTCACTGATTACTGTCAATGTTGTGGATAAATGAAAAATGAGATAAAAAAAAATTGTTTGAAGTTCAATTTTATAAATCCATTTTGGAGTTGTTCAAGCAGCCAAAAGTGTCTTGCTAGAAGAGTAGACGCAGGAAATACATCTAGCAGTTAACTCCAAGAATCTGAGCTCAATAGGTAGATTATATCTGAATAATATGCCATATTAAAGGGTAGTAGCACTGAATGATGAATTGCTGAAAGGAAGATATGGTACACAAGAACTCATAAAACAGCCAGGGGAAGACTGTCATTTAGGGTTACAGAATAAAGTTAAAATAGATTTAAGGAACAGAACAATGAGCAAAGATGTTCTGGAAGGCAATGAAAAGCTCCCTTGGAAATATCAAACTTCTTGCTCCTTTTGAGAAGCAAAATAACCTCAAAATTATTTCACTTCAAGAACAAAGGTTTAGGTTTTGGAAACCAGCTTTGAGGTTTAAAATTAAATTGGCAATCTAAAGGGAAATACTTAAAAAATTGAAGGGCCCTATCCAAGTATTAAAAGATGGGTGCATAATAAAAGCTTACACACTTTCTTTAACATATCAATAAAGCAACTACATCACCATCTTTCTTGACCTGAGATACTTCAATAGCAGAAATGAGGTTATTGTGAAAGTTTTCCCTATAACATTAATTTTTTTGGAAAGAATTCTTTTCTATTTTTATATCCATGATGTAAACAAATACTGTAGATTTCTCCTACTAGAAGAGTTTTCCAAAGTTTTGAACTCCTGTCATATATTTTTTTCTTTATATCCATCAATATATTTATCTAGAAAGTAATTTTCACAGGTAACTAATGTGGAATTTTTAGGTAACTAATTGTGGAAATCTTTTTTTTTTTTTCTCTGAAAAATAATTTCACTGTATAAAATTAAAGTCACTAGATTATGCTTTATGATTCTTCCAAAATGCATTTATCAGTTCAGAAGGGCATTTATGTATTGCACATTATTTTTTTAATTGGAAGTTAACATCACAGTTTGAAATATACCAAAATCAGGACAAAGTGCTGTTAGCACTTTTATTCTAAATTGATTATCCACACTCAAAATTGATTTGGAAATAATAGTTTTCTTCACCTTTATATTATTTCATTCTAGCACTGACTTAAATACATGCAGTAATATTTAGTTCCTATGTATTTCACCTGAAAGAAAAATAACTGTTAGTAGCAGACTTGCATTTGACTATTTAGTTCAGTTACCCAGAGAAAGCAGTTTGAAAACATTTAGCAATGTACATTTTAAAAGTGGCAATCCTATGCCACTGTGGAAATCTTTGTACGGAAAAAGACACAGCCAAGCCATTGTGCATGCATCCTTATCTTGGAAATAAGGGAAATATTAGCAATCAACAGTATGAAACAGCTATTTTAATATGACTGTGCACACATCCTTCCCAAAAGCAATCTTATACACTGCCACAGATATCGCTATTGATAATGCAGATAACAACTGATTCCTGAGAGGAATCAATTTACCTCCCTTATTCAATTCCTAAATACCACTGTAGCTTTAATCTTTTATTTGATCATGGCCCTTCAAACTCTGAAGTGAATATCCTCTAAAAAAGAGTTTCATTTTTTTTCCTGAAACTTAGGAATACATTTAGCCCACTGAAAACATGACATTAAACTATCCATGACAACCAAAATAAAGTATTGCAGGTATTAAAGAACCATCAATATTTAGGGAAAATTCTTCGCAGGTAAACTCTATGGGGTCTGTTTTATACTAAAGATTTCAGTAGTATCAATTATTTATATTAGTTTAGTTGCTTCCATATAGTCTTAGTAGAACTATTAAATAGTGGCATTTATAGAAGAGCAGTAACATTCAACTTGAAACAGCTGAAGTACTACAAATGATCACTAAACCATCTGTAACAAGAGTTCGCATACTCTCTAGCTCTTATCATCAGCTCATAACAGGGGAAAATTACCTGCCATTGCATAAACATTACTCCCATTAATACACCTATGATTGCTTATGAGCTGCAGATTTAAGCCACAGATATGTAGCTAGATCCTGGGAAGAAAACTTAATGCTATTAAATTCACTAAGAAAATATAAAGTTTTAAAAGGTCCAAGATTTCACCCCTTCATCACAAATTATCACATGGTGGGTAGTTTTACTTACAGTATAATTATCCAAAATAAAGGATTGCTTGTGCTACAGTATCAGTCAAAATTAACAGAAAGAAACATTTCTGAGGAAGAATGCTTTTGGGTTTGACAGAGCTTCAGAAATGCACACGACAGCTTCAGAAATGGTCCAGATATGACAATTCCCATTGAATTATGCAATTCTAAACATAATTTCATCTATCTAGGGCAGAAACTGCCTATGAACTCTTACTTGAAAACAAGATATAGATAACGCTTTAAAGATTACAGAAATTCAGTAAAACTAGAAATACTGATGTTTAATGCTTGAACATTTTGAGATCCCCTATTTTCATTGCTGCCAGTTTTAATTCTTTTAAGGAGCAGCACATGATCTGAAACAAAACTTGTAAAGATCAAGATCAATCAAACATTTCATTCTGCCTTCTGACTTTCTACTTTCTGTGGATTTCCCTGTCCTGCCCTTTCCTTGGCCTCCAATAACAGCAATGAGAGTGACAAGTCCAGTACAAGATTAACTAAATGAAGGCATTCTAGTGATTTTCTTTAATGCTAAAATATCAGCTAAGAGGTCTCAAAATGGAAGTAGCTTGGTTTTAAGTGCTGTTCTCAGATATGGATTCAAAAACTGTGAATGTGAGTTACCTGCTGACAGGGTTATTTATACTCTTTAGAAACATATTTCAGGAAAAAAAACCCCAGGTTTTAAGAATGACTTTGCTGTCACTCCTCAAGGAATAAATGAAGACTTCTTCCTATTTCAGACTCAAACATTTGTGTTTAACTAATTCAGATGGAAGGTTACTATTGTTGTATCTGAAGTAATATTAGTGTTATTCCTAATTAGCTTCTACTTTCCCAAGTGTGTTCTTGCACTGCTACAAGCTATCCTAGGACAAAAACAGGCTCCTCATGTCAAAACATTAAATAAAGCATAGATCACCCCAACAGAATTAAGAGATCTGATCTTCCCCATAATTTAAGACTGTAAATGGCCTTGAAATTATGTTCAGTTTTGGGCATGTATTAACAAACTGATACAAGAAAAATAATCAAGGAAATCAAATGGAAAATTTGTGGAAGAGAAGTTTAGAACTACAAAGTTCAGTGCTTGGTAGGAAAAGACGTAATGTAGTAGAAGTAATGTATCCATATTAGGATAACTTTCTTACCAGACAGATTAGCCTTGTGGGATGGCAAATTAATTCTTAATGTTGAAAAAATACAAATTAATTAGCTTTTACTGTACACTGGGGTAACATATCTCCATTGCTATGGCATACACAATATCAAAGCTAGTATATTAAAATATTATTTTCTTCCTTTTTTTTATCTTGATTTCAGTAAAGCATTTGACACCATCCCCCACAGCATCCTCACAGCTAAACTGAGGAAGTGTGGTCTGGATGGTCGGATAGTGAGGTGGATTGGGAACTGGTTGAAGGATAGAAGGCAGAGAGTTTTGGTCAGTGGGACAGAGTCTAGTTGGGAGCCTGTTATCTAGTTGAGTCTCTCAAGGCTCAGCACTGGGACCAGTGTTATTCAATATATATATCAATGACCTGGATGAGGGAAGAGACTGCACAGTCAGCAAGTTTGCTGATAACACAAAATTAAGAGGAGTGGCTGACACACCAGAAGGCTGTACTGCCATCCAGACAGACCCAGACTGGCTGGAGAGCTGGGTGGGGAGAAATTTAATGAACTATAACAAGGACAATTGTAGAGACTTGCATCTGGGAAAGAACAGCTGCAAGTACCAGTGTAGGCTGGGGACTGACCTGCTGGAAAGCAGCACAGGGGAAAGGGACTTGGGGGTCCTGGTTGACAGCAGGATGACCATGAGTCAGCAATATGCCCTTGTGGCCAAAAAGGCCAATGGCATCCTGGGGTGTATTAGAAAATGTGTGATTAGTAGCTAGAGAGAGGTTCTCCTCCCCCTCTACTCTGCCCTGGTGAGGCCACATCTGGAATATTGTGTCCAGTTCTGGGCCCCTCAGTTCAAGAAGGACAGGGAACTGCTCAAAAGAGTCCAGCACAGGGCCACAAAGATGATTAAGGGAGTGGAACATCTTCCTTCTGAGGGAGCTGGGTCTCTTCAGCTTGCAGAAGAAGAGACTGAGGGGTGACCTCATTAATGTTTATAAATACGTAAAAGGTGAGTGTCAGAAGGATGGAGCCAGGCTATTCTCAGTGACATCCAGTGATAGGAGAAGGGGCAATGGGTGCAAACTGGAACAGAGGAGGTTCCATGTAAATATAAGGAGAAACTTTTTCATGGTGAGGTTGACAGAGCACTGGAACAGAATGCTGAGGGAGGTTGTGAAGTCTCCTTCACTGGAGATATTCAAAACCCATCTAGACGTGTTCCTGTGTGACCTGTTCTAGGTGATCCTGCTCTGGTAGGGGGGTTGGACTAGATGATCTTTCGAGGTCCCTTTCAACCCCTAACATTCTGTGATTCCGTAATTCCTTTTCAGGTAAACTAGGTCTTGAAAACATGAAAGTTCAAGCAAATATATAGGCCATTATGGATATTATTTCCCAGGATATGTAAGGGCCAGAAATACTAAGCTGAACTTGTGCATACATGGTTTTGCTCATAAGACTAGATTTCTCTTCCTCTGGAAAGAAGGAAAAAGGAATTACAGTAAATATTCTTACAGAGAATAAATCATAGCATGCATAACCACATTTAAAGATAGCTTGAATGCATAACTCAGCTATCCTATTGTGATTATAAACAAGCAAATATTATTTACAGATCACCAGCAGCAACTGAATTATAAATTAATATTACATATTAAGCTGATTACCAAATTCAAGACAGCTTTTAAAAGTACAAGTATGGTTTCACTTCCATAAAGATCACAGTACAAAATTTTTTTGTTCAAAGAAAATTTTTCATAATTCCACATCTCACAGAAACATTAGATCATCATCATGTCACATCTACTGATATGCAAAGAAAAATGAAGACTGAAAACTTTCTGAAGCATAAAAATGAACATGTCTCTCACTGTCTAAGCCAGTTGCCTTTGTACTGTCGCTATTACTGAAAACCTCCCTGGAATAAGTTAATGCTGTTTAGTTAGAAAGATGACTATGTTTTCACTAAAAATCTTAAATGATGCAGGTTCTGCTAATTTTTCTTAGTACATCACAATTCACTAGGCTTAGTACTAATATTTAAGCTTTGCAAATAATTTCTGATGAAAATGTACTGTGGAAAAAATTTATTGTTCTTTTATTTTGTGAGTAGCACATTAGATTAGCTTTTTTACAAATAATTCTTACCTGTATTAGAATACTAAATTGTGCTATCCAGCACTAGATTTATGCTCAAGTCAAGAAGTTTTCTTCTCAGAATTGCTCTTGTTGTACAAATCAGAACAGCAGTCTGCACGTGACACTAGAATGCACCATGAGGTGCAACAGGAACCTTTATACCACACATGTAATCCACACCTGCACTTCATGGGGTTATATAATCAGTTACTTCCTGGTCAAATAGGACCAGCTAGTAATTCACAGTGCTTCTGTAACTGTGTGAGATAAGCGCAAAGAGTAGAAGGAAGGAAAGGGTAAAAATAAAGGCTTAACATTTTAGAAGGAAAATCACATTACTAACTATATTTTCATCTGCCTCAAGGTTGATGAGTTGATGAATAAGCACAATTCAAAAAAGAGATATACCAATAATTTATCAAGGTAGCTCTGGACTGATGATCTACCATTCATCATGTCAGATGCTTCCCCTAATTTACATTGCACTCTCTGTCATCATCCATGTCATTAATCAAAGTCTTGAATAATATGGGCCTCAGTGATGACCCCTAGGGTACTACACTCATTACCAGCCAGCAGCTGACTGTCAAGATGTTGATCACTATAATTTGAGACCAACAGTTCAGCCAAGTTTTCAATCCACTCAGCTTAGTCCTCCCTAGCATCAGCACAAGAACACTATAGGAAACAGTGATAAAAGATCTTACTAAATCATGGTATATTACATCCACTGTTTCTCCCTCATTTGCATAATCACTAATTTCCATATAGAAGGCAATCATATTAGTCAATCATGATTTGCAGTTAACAAATCCATTTGACTGTTCCTGATTACTTTCTTGACCTTCATGTGCCTGGAAATGGACTGCAAGAGGATGTGCAATTCATGGGCTACACAAAAGGATGTGACTTATTTGGTAGGATGATCCTACCAGGGGCTGAGGTGAGGCTGATCAACCTACCGCTCCCTCAGTCTTCCTTCTACCACTTTCAAAAGAAGGAAATAACATAGCCTTTTCTCAGTCAACAGAAACATCTGATCTTCTTATGGAGACTCACAGCCTCACAATCCCATTGGCCAACACTTTTATCATTCTGTGAATTTTATCTGGACTTGTGAATCTGAATGCACCCAGATCATCCAAGAAGTCCACAGGCAGTTGCTCCCTTATGAGTTGCTCATCTCCCTTTCAAATGAAGTCAGTACATGATGCTTTGTGAACAAATTTTGCTTGCAAAGACAAAGACAGGAAAAATTTCAGTCTTTTCTGAGCTTTCTATAACTAGCTGATTCCCCTCCATCTATCAGTTGACCTATGTGCATTTTCCCCATGCTTTCTCAAGGAACTAGCATACCTTTAGAACTTCTTCTTGTGAGCCTATACTTTCCCTGTTAGTTTTCACAGCAGATGGGCTTTGGCCTTCCTGATTTTTTCGCTCAGTATGCTCATGGCACTTTTATATTTGCCTTTTTTTACATTTTTTCCTTCCACCTCATCTAGCTGTAGTATAGGGAATATATTTTTGCCACTGCCACTAACAGGCCATGGGTCATATTAAGTCAATGGTGCAAAGTATCAGGGACTTGTCACATCTTGTTTGGACTTGAGCTATTTTAGCTGTAACAGCAAATAGCCAAAGCTTCAACTGCTGCCTTCTTTGGTTGTCCACTTCAGATTAGCAACATATAATTTTGTGGTATTACCCTAAAGAAATGACACAATACAGGACAAAGACTTAACAAAATGAAGGGGCCATTGTGGAACTAATTCTAGAGACCAATAAGAAAGCAATTGCAGCAAGAGAATGTTTTGGAAACATATAGAAATAATACTAAGTAGATCCAAGATTGACAAGGAATAAACTGGCCTTTTATCAACACTTCCTTCCCAGTGAAGAACCTAGGATGTTGATGACTCTCTCTGATAATTTACTGTGAAGAAACACAAGATGGATATGAGAAGATCTGTATATATCGTTTTGCAGCAATTAGTATTAATGGTATAATTTGGACTGAAAGTATTAGTTGTCAGGGCCCTGAGTTCAGTGGCATATGCTAACTTGCCTGTTTAGACAATAAACATACTTCATACTTCTCTGAAATTGTCTGCAATGTCTTCTCCACACAAAAGGCTGTAGCTACCTGTGTTCAAGATCTGCTCTGCTAAAGAGCAGCTTTATAGTCTGGTATCAGATGCTCATGAAAACAGCTAAATTGTGAGTGAGTAGCATCTGGGTTCTCTACCCACTGGCTTAAGATGCATTTAAACTCAGGTTTCTGCTGTCAGACCTTTTCTAAGCTATGTCCTAGTTATGCTGCCTGTGGACTTGGTTGTCAGTCACTACACTATTAGCTGAAATTGGTTACTGCCACAAGACCTGCTATGTTGTTCTTGTTTGGATACTGTGGGATTGCAACCCTTGCTTTAAAGGCCTCTGCCAGTCTTGCTGTCACCTTTGGCTTCTGTCTCACTTTGTTTCATGAAGCAGTCTGCTACTCCCTGACACATAGTATCATTGTAGTTGGACTGATAATATCTCATCATTTGTATTTTGCTTAGACCTAAGACTTTAATTAGACTGTTAATAAACTCTTACTGCCACAAACAGGATGTGTTTCTCTAGCCTGCATGCATTGCTCTGCATCCACAGCAGTGTGTGCTTCTTTTTTGTATGTTAGTTCACTGGTAAGGTCCCTGCCTCACTAAGTGGGTCTTCTGCTGAAATTGTCACTCTTCCTAAATAATCACATGATTCACTCAGAAACTGTAAATAATTTTTCTGCTAAACTCATCCATCTCTGAATACCTTTCTGTACTTCAGTGTACAGAATGAATCATCTTATGGTAATGGTAGCCTAAGTTATACAAGTTACCAAATTTATCTTCTCTAACCTTTCTAAACAGCCTGCACCCATCCATAGCCATACTCCGATTGCACACACTGTCACTGACTGTCTTCATGACTGTGATCACATTGCAGCCTTGCAGCTGGCCTGGAATTGCTGTTCTGCCTCGTTTTCCTGTTTGCTGCCCAAGGTCTGTGTAAATGCATGCACAAATATTGGAGAAAAGCATGCCCACAAAATCCTCCAGTCTCATTCAATCTGCTCAATGTTTCCTTGGCTGTAAATTGAGTATAGATCCATTTATTCACTATACAAATGAACAGGAAGGTATATCAACTGCAAGGTCAGATAAGTGTTGTCAATCTTTTCTGCAGCATCTGAAATTTGAGCTCCAGGAAAGCAGCAGACTTCCTGAGATGATAAGCTGTTATGGAAATTTTCAGCCTTTGTCCCATGGAGAAAGAAAACAACTACTCGAACTCATTGCTTCCTTTTTAATAGTGCTGGTTCTAATCTGAAGACCCAAGATGCTCCACCCAGACTCTTCTCCCTCAATAGAACTTTTCTTCAGTTCCTCTTTTCCAGAGCTCTGAACCTACTCTTTAGAGGAACAGCTGCAGGTAGAAATGGAGACTTCCCCATTGCTGTGACTTTGTCTTTTTGATGCTTCTGTTTTGTTCTGGTCACATAAAACTTTTCAGCCTTGAAAGGTTTGGCTCTTGTTTCTGCAGAGTCTCTGCAAAGATCCCATCAACCTCTTGTTCATGAACCCTGATGTAATAAAGCTCTTGCTTCTAGCACTACAGGAAGTCTACAAGAGCACACACCTAACTGCTTTTCATTAGACATTCACAGTCTTTGCCATTCATACAGTGCCAGGGAGAAACCTTGAGAACTCCAGACTGCCTCAGACCAGGGTTGCAGCATCCACCATCAGGACTTCCATTTTCATTACATAAGTAAAGATTGCACCATCCAGGGCCTGAGAGTGGCTCCTGTGGTGCATTGTCAACATTTACACATCCTTTTCTACTATGAGCAGCACTTTTGTATGTGTACTGAATGTCAACTGCTGCATCAACTGCCCTGTGACTGTGTGCAAACCCAGTCTGCAATGCTTTCTTGTCACTTAAGGGTGCCTAGATGCCAGATATGTAGGAGAGCGTACACAACTTTCCTCTCCTCTCTGTCAGCTCCCCTGCTCAACAGGTAAACTCTGGCCCTGCCTCTGAGACCCCAGACATGATTTACATAGCCTGTAAACAGTGGATCCACTGCATGCTGTTGCATTTTTCACTGTTGTCCACACGAGAACACCAACAGAAACTCAGAAGTGGCCTGATCATTTAAAAATGGAACTCTACTTTCTGTCAGTTGTGAATGAAAATATTTTAGCTGTTAAACATCAGCAACTGTGCTAAAGTCTGCCAAAAATACTTGGTCAGCAAAAGTATAGAGCAGACAGTTATTAGACGAAAATTCCCTTGACCAGGCACTACTTAGGTAAACGAATCTCTAGAATCTCCCATATATTAACTCCATATACAGCCAAAGCTATATTCCTGTATTTCTAATTCATACCTCAGAAGGTGTAATCAAAAAGCATGAGTTCAATGCAACAAATAAAGATGAATCTACATTTTTTAAAAGTCACATTTCTTCACTTATTTCATGTGCCACAAATGCCAAATCACAGTGTATGTAAAACTGGCTTAAAACTTACCTTTGCACAGGTTTGATTTTGCTACTGTCTTACATTTCCCCATCCATGGAGTCTGTGTCATGGGTCACTGGAAAGTTTATCTTCAATTTTTGTTACATGTAGATGCCAGGAAATGTTTTGACACCTGTTTTCTGATGCTACACATTATGTTGGACCAGGTGGAGATGCAGAGTATCTTCCAAAGCTCTCTGCTTCACTAAAGAGTGAAATTTACTCTTTCATTGATTAAATTTCAGTAATGAAAGAGAATATAGGACTTCAAATTTGAATTCTACAGCATTTGTGAAATCTGCTTGGATTTGTCAGTCTTTGATAATTCTGGATCTTATACTATTTTTTAAAGTATGTTTGAAAATATTGCTGAAACATGCTTGGAAGGTTAAACAGGAAAAAAATAATAGATGTTTTGTCCTTACTAACTCCTTTAGATATCTAGAATCCGAAAAAAAATAACATAAAATCTCTTGGAAAATAACTGCAGAACAAAACCAAACCAAAACATAGCTATATGGCTTAGACATACAGCTCCAAAAACACATCCCAGGAGCTTCCTATGGCCTAAATGCTACAGGGCTGTTCACAGCAAACGAACAGGTTCATGTATATATGGGGCTGTATGACCTAAGAGATCTACTGTGAACCATTGTTAAAAGATTGTGTTATTTCCTAGCTCCCACCATATAATCTACAGACCTTGTCAAGTTAGACATGAATGATATACATTATCTCTTTTGCCAGGAAAAGGAATGAGACAAATGTAATCACATTGCATGCACATTTTTAATGCAACCCACATAGCTTATGTTCCTTCCCTTACCCCAAAAAAATCCAAATCCTTGTACCTGTTAGTGCAACATCTACCACCACATTTTCAGCAGTTGGATTTTTGAAGTGTATGATGACAGAAGAACACTGGCCAATGCATGCACTTATGCTGGTTGGTTCCATTAGCTGAGGAGGCAGACCAGTTCCCAAAAGGTAAAATATCCACTCTTTAAGCTGTAAATGAAACGTGTCATTATTTACTAATTGATGAGTTAGGTCTGTATATTTTAAGGCATTTTGCCAAATTCTTCCTTCTAGTGTTCTATGTCTTATTTCCGCTGTTAGTGAACTACTCTTTAATGCTTTATTTACTTGCTTTCTTCACTTGCTTTCTTCTTCCCTCCCTTATGTTACTCTTAAGTATTGCTGTCTGGAAATCAATAGTTCAAGTCTGGGAGATGTTCCCATATCCTCTTTGCCTTAACTTCTTTGCTACTCTGAGCATGGAGTATTTAACTTCCATGTAACTACTCAGACCTTCCAGAATAGTGAATAGAAAGATGTGGTTGCAAGAGGGCAGTTCAAAGCACATATATTAGAACCTGAAAGTAGATGAAGTGAGAAGTTCTATTCAGAAGACAAAGGAAGAAGGAAAATAATAATTCGATGGGACAGCAGTAGAACCACATAAAAAGCTAAAACTGTTACTCCAAGGTAACAAAGAATATTAACCACTATACACAGAAAAATCAAGAATATTGGAAAGAACAAGCAGATACAGATTTTCACCACAGTGGAGGGGAAAAAAAAAAAAAGGAAAATAGAATTAAACTTATGTGCTAAAGTAAAAAAGTTGCCTGCCCTGTCTTCTAAGGTTATAAAGAGTAATGTTAATAATGCCACTCATCATGTAACCTTTAAAAGTGAATGAGCAGTAAAGGTAAATGGTAAATATGAAGATACTGCCAGTATTCTAATGAAAATATTCAGTTTGTACTTTCATGTTGGTGCCTTTAAATAATAACACCACAGACTATAATCTGAGGTTTATCACAGACTTCTCAAAGTGACCTTTTATCTGTTGTTTATTAACACTCAAAAAGGTATGCCTCACAAAGAGAATAGAAAATTATAAATAAAATCAAACCACTATTATCATAGTCTAAAATATTTTATTACTTCTGCATAGTCTATCTGAAAAAATAAGGAAAATCTGCAATAGACAGGGTTCAGAAATCTAACAACTAATCTAGAAACACATATAGTAAAAAGTGAATAATATATTGAGACTTCTTAGAATAACAGGAATAAATAAAATGACACATCATAGGTCTTCAGAAAATAGATTTGGACAGCAAAATTATATGCCTTTATTATAATTTTATAAAGAAACACACAATGCAACAAGCAAAAAAGACATTTTGTCTAAGAAAAACTCTTGATAAGTAATGAGACAATATTAGTCTAACACCAGGCCCACTGTAAATTTGTGTGAACCACCTGGTTCATAGCAATTAAGTTTACATATTTTGTGCAGGTGAGCTGTAGAGATCAAATTTGAACTTTATTGCTGAAGGCTCAGGATCTACAGACACTAAAGACTGTAGCTTCTACTGATTTTTTGTGGTTAACTAGGAGAGCCATTTGGAACTCCATCATTTTAAAAGAGCACACTGAAACACTGACAGACTGAGCAGCTAAAGAGGGAGACAGACAAAATTATCAGTCAGTCTGGAAACAAGACAACAAAAAATTTATACAGGTTATAGGGCAGGCCTGCCTTGCCTGACCTGTGTTCCTCACTGACCCACTTCGTGACAGAGCTCAAAATCACATATGCTTAGTGCAAGAAATCTAAGTAGAAAAAAAAAAAAAAATATTAAAAAATAACCCCAGACTCCTAAGGCAAATAATACAAAATACAATCTGACATTGGGCCCAGTTTCTCTCTAACATTGCTTACTACTGTTAAATGCTCTCCATTATAGCTGGATGCTAGCAATGTGGTAAAAGAATAGGACAATGCAGTTATATGAGAACTCGAGGTGTGGGTTATGTTCAAGCTGACGTTTCAGTTGTGCTGTCCCAACAAAATTTAATTTCAGATTTTAATAATGATTAGAGCTAAACTCAGATTAACTTTGTGAAGAGCTCTTCGCACAGTTTAAAACTAGAAACAAATGAAGCAGGCAACAGCACAGAGCAGTTTCCCTCAGTTCAGCAAAGAAGCACAATCAAAAATAGTTAAGGCTTATCCTATAAGTGCTGTTAACTGATTTTAGATTAGTTGGCTATTCAACTATCAGATGGCTTAAGTGTCCATTCAGACATACTTAATCAGAGAAATCAAAGAAAAGAAATCAATGTGGGGTGTGGGGGTTACAGGAAAAGTTATATGAGGCATCCACTTCTGATGAGAAACATTCTTCATTAAAAAGGTCAGTTATATACGTGCAAATACTCCCTGTCAGCTATCAGTATAAAAATTAGCAAACTGAAATAGTCTGGGATTAATTTAGTAAAGACAGTAGCAGTGAAAATAAACAATAAATTACCAAATCCAAAAGATTCAGGCACTGGATGACAAAATTCATGTGGCAGGGCTAAATTTGCTCCTGAAAGGTTTAAATGAGTTGTATTGTTTTATTGTAGAATTTCTTTCAAAAAATATAGATTTCTGTGTACCATTAGGATCCAGACAATTTAAGGACATTCCATCTTCTTGAATTGCTCTTGGACAGATAAATATTCATATGAGAATTGCTGTAATCTTCATTTTAAACTTAATAAATATTTAAGAAGAGATATCCTGAAAATAAATGCTGTGCTAACATGACCTACAAATAACCTGTCAACATACTTTATGAAGAAAAAATACCACTTTGCTTCCTTTGCTATTTGTTTCCTTCATATAGAAGAATATCTACTTTTGCCATATTACTTAAAACACCACTGAAAAATTCTGGTAGCACTTAACTGGAGTGATTCACAGGTCAGCAGTTCATTAGGGTATCTGAAAGTCCAAACACAATACAGAGAGGAAACCGCACAGAAAGCAAATGCTTCATTCAACCAAAGCTCATGTGATGGGTTATTATCACTCATACCACTTTATTAGTTTTTCTTGTTGTTTCTAGTTGTAATTTTTAATCAGCTAGTAGCTCATATTGATGACTCAAGTTTCTTTACCTATTTCTCATTTAAAATTAAGAAAATATGCAGGCAAAAAATGTCACCAAATCTAAAATACTCAAAGTAAAAACCATTAAAAAAAAATAAAAAGAAAGTTTCACTTTTTCAAGTGTGTGACCTTCCAAAATTCAGCTCAGATAAAAAATTAAACAATACTTATTTATTTATATTTATTTGGGGAGGGAAGGTGTGGGAAAATCATCAAGAAATTTAATTTCAGAGGTGACAATGCTAAGAACTGCCAGTCTTCTGGTGTTAAAAACATTAGAATTAATTAACAAGAAAGCTAAAATTATTCATTACTTATTCTAGCTCCTAGGCCATTATGCCACACTTCAGTACTGTAAATAGAATAATTTCTGTGTAAATCTAAGGTTAAAACAAATAATAACTTCTAAACATCTTTGTATTTGCTCATTCATTATGCATCCAGCCATTAAATTTCAACTTGACCTACAGACTGAAACCCTTACTTACATGCCTATTAAAATATTATCTAATATGAATTCTAAGTGTTGTGGACAGCAAACATAGCAGCATACCTGTCGACATTTGAAGGTTATTAATGCCTTGTGATTGCCTCTTCCAAGTGCAGACGGACAGAATTGCACAGGTACTTCAGCGGTGGAATGAGGAGCGACAATCAGCTGTACAAATACAAGAAAGAAGCAAAGGAAAGGGGAGGGGAATCAATATTTTTGAGTCTGTTTCTGTTTTGTGCTTTGTACTGACAGTGTTGATGTTTATGTGATTAATGTGTTCTACCAGATGCATTCTCTCCTCTCAGCAAGCATAGGCTGCTAAGGCAGCCAGTGTGTTGCAGTAAACAATCCCTCAGGTAGTCACAGCACGTTCATTTCTCAGAAACTACCGAACTGGTGTTACAGATGGTTCCAAGGATATGGACAGCAAGCTCTCACACATACCATTCAAACATGACTTTGGTGTCTTATCATATTGATGACACTAAAAGATTATCTCATTGACCTCCAAAGACAGAAACTGGCTTATACAGGAAATACATGGTAGGTTTTTAATATACTAGTGCTTTGTCTCCCTTCTGCTTACCTTTATCTAAACAAACATTGTAAATTATGTCTAGTTTTCTCTTCATCTGAAGAATACTACTCGAGTCTCACAGGGAAAAGCAAAGTAGCTGACTACAATGCGGTCATAAATGTTTTTAAGAACTAGATAAGCAGTGAAAGAACTATGAATAATAAAAATGCCAATGCATTGAGAAAATGAACAGCTAGAATCACTGAATACACAATTACCATGCCTACTTTTTAAATTAAAATAAAAGTACCAGGCTTTTGTTATTATACATGTTTAAATAATGTTTGCATATAAGAAGATACAAAAAAATAATTTATTTGAATTATGGACCCTCAAGCTGTATTTTATAACATGAATATAAATTACAATGAAAAAAAGGTCCAAAAAATACCTTGTAACAGATGGCACTGACAAGCCCTTTTCTGTCCCCATGATGGCAACAGGGATGGGGGCCCATTATACCACCAGGACTACTGGCCACAGCCAAAGCACTGAGGCCAAACTGGAGGCCCAAGAGGATGAAGCATGGACAGAAGTGTCTACTCCCAGCCCAGGGCGGAGTCCCCTCACAAGGCTTATGTTTTCTTCTACACTGCCCTGTGGCTTTCCCTGGTATCTCAGATCCGGACCTGCTCAGAGGCCACAAGTATTCTATTCCTGCCAGTCATCTTCTGGGTGTGTCTATAGGGTACCAGAATAATTACAGACTGGGATGCTGGTGTACCTTGAACTGTGAATATTCCTACAGATGGCAGTGGGACCTAAAGAAAGATGTCATCAGAAAAGACGACAGAGAACAGATGTGGTCAACTAATGCACAAAACTTGGAATGTTATTTTTCTCTCTTGGGGGGCAATTTTCAAAATAATTTATCAGAATATTGCCATGACAGTTTATTGGTGTGAATACATTTACTGTCTTGTCTGCTGAGGGGGTGATATTGCATTTTTTCAAATTTTACAAATTTAATTTTACAGTTTCCACTGCATGACAAAACTGGAAGGGTAAGTAGGTGGGTCTCACACACAGAGCGTGTGGCTCACATGGCTGTTACAGCACCAGCAACTCCTATACAGGGAGCACAGCACTACACCCACACTCCACAGTCTCCTACACCCCGTAGGTGAGTGAAAACTTGAAAGCACATTTGCCACCAGGAGTCAATTGCCACCATCCCACATTTGTCACCTTTGCAAGGCTTCTGTACTACCCAGAATAACAGACCTGAAGGATAGTCACCTCCCACAAACCACCTCCATCCCCATCTGCCCCACGGCCCAGAGTTCATTTAGCTGTTCATCATCTGAAAGAAGTCTGAACAGCTCATTTCACAGTGAGTTCCTGAGCATGCTCAGTATCCAGAGACATCTTTGAGATTTTTTACTTTAATTTGTAACCTAGTTCTATGCACATTGTCCAAACCAGCCAGTCCCATTTATCAAATGAAGACAACAGACAGGTTGTCACAGCATAAGAATATATGATCAAATTAAAATTTTCTAATTTTTAGTAATTTCACTAAGAGATCTACATTATTTGGAAAAACTCTTCTATAAAGACAAAAACAGACTGGAAAATGATTTTCAATAAGCATTACTTGATAAATTGTCATTATACAGAAAATGCAGTGCCACAATGAATCTAAATAATCATGATAATCATGTTATTATAATCCAGCAGACTGACTGAAAAATGAAAAATTCATTTCATATTACACACTACAATATTTTACTCTATCCAGACAGTAATTTGTTTTGAAATAAAGTAAAAAAACCCAACAAACCAACCAACTTTTATCAAATTCTTGAAAGAAAAGAAAGATGGTATATTCTATTTAAAGCTCCAATTGCAAAATTACTGAGAAGAAACGGATACTTTTCTCATTTCATCAGTTTATAAAAAAGTTAATGGAGCTGTTTTCTAATTTACATGAAGCTGACAAGAGATTTAAAGCTTTTGAATATCATTAAGGACCCAGAAACCGAGTCATATTTGAGTGTAATTCAACTGGACCTCAGGAAAGCCTATTAATGATGTCAGTACTTGAAGCTGAACCAGATCTACAGAAAATCCCTCGTGGTATAATAGTAATGCCATGTCTTGTAATCTGAAACAGGAAGAAACTTCCACACACTTGGAAGTATGATAAATATGATATTTAAATTTGTTTAAATTCTGAAATATTAGTCAAAATTTTGGTTAACATTTTAGGCAATTAATCTTTAGGAAAGATAAAATTTTCTCTGATAGCTCTGTTAAATCCGTTTTATCTAAAATAATTCATTGACTGATGAAATTAATTTTTCATTCTTAGAAACTTGTGACTCTTCTCATACATCTGATTTTTTTTTTTTTTTGCATCTTCTACAAATACCTCCTGAATATTATTTACAATGAACACTGCAGTCCTTCTCAAAACTACTCCACAAAGCATTCCAAGGAAAACACATCTGTACTTCAGCTTGCATTGTTTTTCAGGTTTGTTTTCATCCTTAAGCTATAAAATCTATAGAATATACATAATGCCTCTAATTCTTGAGACTATATTGTGCATTCTGAACCCACAGTACAATACACGATTCAGTATGTTTTGAAAAGAAAGGTCTTTGGTCATTTTTATGAAAGCACAGAAAACTTACTTACAGGGTCTTTTGGATCAGTCTCAGTTGAAAAATTGATAGGATTGCTGTTAACAATTTCTAGCTCCAGAGTTTCATGTGTAGGATTAACAAGAGGTATGTATAGACAAGCCCATCTGGAGAAAAGACATATATGCAATGACTATTAACTACAGTGATTCTTTTATTGCATTTTTTTTTTCATTTCTTTCTTGAAAAAAATTGTACTTTTTAAAATATGAATTTATTTTTATTGCATTAGTACTTTTCCACTAGTATGAAGACATATTTAATAGCATTAGTTAATTATTAACAAAAATAAAAAAAAATAGTAGCAATAACCATTTTATATACTTGGGTCATTCATAAGGGCAGAATTTCTCTTGCTGTGCTTCAGTTGCCAAGAAATTAGTTTAAGTTACTTGGTTAAAAAAAAACTGTCTAACCCTCAGTACTCAAAGGGGAGAAAAACTTTTTCAGGGAGAACACTAAGATGTGAAATCACTTTTCATTGTCTAGAGAAGGAGCCTAGATTTAATGTCATAAACTTGATGCCTAACTGTCAGAGAGGAGAGGAGGATGTAGAAATGAATCCTAGTATCTTTGATGTCACAGCCTAACATTTATTCTAGGTTCCAATTTACAGATTTGTTTCTCACGTTTTTTTCCTTACTTTCTGCAGATCTAACTTTGGAATAAAAAACCTTAGTCAAATATATAGTTCAGAGTGTCAAAGTCAACAACAAAAAAAAATAGTTGCAAAAAGTAAAATAGTTTTATGTCTTACTATTCTGTAGTCTACCCATGGACTCATAGTTTGCCTTAGGAAAAGCACTGGACATAAATTAGAGGTAATCAGATAAATGATATCTGTAACTCCTTTGTGTCTAAGAAATGTTTTACAGGAAAAGCTTGTAATTAAGTGGTGCTGCCAATAGCTTTTGATTTAGTGCCACTAGGCAACCATTCTTCTTGACCATCTTGTAACCTTGAGATCTCAAAACAAACTTAGTGTTCCATGCCAGTCATTTCAATGGAAGCTCTGCCTGCTCCCCTCCTCTTTCTTCCTCTGAATGAACTCAAAATCTCTTTCATTTTGTACAATTGTTGCATTTTTCATTACAACATAATGGTAAATCATTATGTTGCACATGCAGATTATGTATTTTAATGAGTATTGTGGCTGTCCAAGAACAAAGACTGGAGTATGCTGATTGCATGATATGCTTTAAATCAGCTGGCATTCTCTTTTATAGACTGTCCTTCTTTATCCTCTAATTAAAATATAAACAAATACAAGACAGTTTCAACAGGGAGCACAATTTTCAAAAGAACTTGTAAGACTCCCAAAAATTCCACCATTCTTATCAAAATGGCACATTATTTGCCTTTAAAAAAAAGATATATGACCATAAATCACATTCTCATTATTACACCAAGCAACACAGAAAAGAGATTCGAGGTGAATCAGTGAAAACAGTAAATAAGAACAGTTTGAAAAATGATACACATATATTGGTTTTGCTGCAATTTATCTACCTAATGGATACTCCCTCTAATCAAATCTGTGGCAGCTCAATTGCCAAATTGCTCCATATATTTATCCTTTAGAAAAAATTAGTCACTTAATCATAGCTAAATCAGTAAGGAAAAAGAAAATATAAAAAGCAACATTCAGAAGAGAAAGTATTTCTATCAAGTTTTACAACTGTAACTTCAGGCCCTAAAACTTGTGTACAGGTGGGGTCCTTCCAACATATGCAGGGATATAAATTCCCAGCAGCTGAGTGGCAAACTTGGTTTCGACTCAGACTGACAAAGTGGTGTATCACTGAGGTCTGAACAGCCAAAATTAGAGAAATAGCAAGAAATTTTCACACGAGAACTTCAGATTCACTTCACAATTTCCATTTTTCACATTTACATTTCTAGCCTTTATTTTTTTGTCTGGTCTCTTTCGTATACAATACTTTGGCAAGGGGAAAACTATGTTGGAATATCTGAAATTTCAGTAAGCAACTATTTGACTGTTAGAGGTTCTTCAAGTGATCAAAATCCATTAAGAACTTCTGCCATCCCACACAGACTGACTACAGTGGTTATGCTAGAAAAAGTTGTTGCATATGACAGTAAATTCAAGATCACTGGGAACATCATTTGACTGACTCATCTTTAATGACTCCACTGTGGAGCCCATAACAGGATAGATAAATGAAGATGGAGATTTCCTTGCTTAGAGAAAAATGATGGGTTTTACTCCGGACAGCCCAGAATTTTCAAGTAAAATACAGGGAATGGACACCCCTACTGATTTTCTTAGAAAAACATATTAACAAAGGCATTGCCCATTAACTCTGATCTGTGCATCATACACAAACAGCAGAATATATTCACTCACAAAAATTGAATTAGGTAAAATTTGATGTTGTAAGCTCTAACAACATATTTTGCTAAGTCTGTAATGTATATTAATTATAGATATGGTAAAGGATAAGATATACAGAAGTAAGAGCCCTGCTGACATTCTGGCATTCTTGAAAGCCTAATTTTTTTTATTTCTTTCTTGAAAGCCAGAACTGAAATTTATGCTATCAAAATGCAAGATGAAATTTAGTTGAAGGAAGACAAGAACTGGGTTCATTTCTCTGCTTTAAGTAGCTAATTTTCTTAACACTTGCACTGTTCTTACCATGTTTACCCCCAGGAACTGCTGGGCAAAGACTGTATTATTTTGACACTTCTACAACCATTTGTAAAGCAGGACTGTCAGATACATTCCTAGTTCAGAAAGAAACTACTACTCCTACTACTCTGTAGTATATATCTTTATGATTAAACATTGCAGTACTTTTAGAGTGATTTCTATATAAAGACTTCAGAGGAAGTCTACATATAGGCTACAATTGCATTTCTCTTGCATTTTTTTACACACATATCTATGAAAATTGTCTGCAAACTCTTACAGCACTGCTCTACCTTTTTGATATAAACTCTTCATGTTTTCCATGATACTTCAAACCAGTGACCAAGTCAGCACTATGAACCACATACTTACTTTCCAAGCTCACATTCTATTTCAGGTAGACTAGTTGGCAATGGTTTCTCTACAGTCAACTTCAGTTCATACCAAAACTCTCCAATCATTTCTGAGAGGAATATGACACTAAAAACAGATACATAGTCTTAATACGATACAGGTTTTGTGCAGCCAATTAAAAATGTACATATTAAAATTCAGGAAAAACCTAATGAATTCAACACAACGAGTTCTTTAATTAGCTCTTGGTTTTCCTGTGGCACTTCTTGCTGGTATCTGAATTCAGCTACAATTACTGATGAAATAAAATCTCTGCACCATTATTTTTTAATTTTTTTTAAGTTGTTGGGGTTTTTTTCTTGTTGGATTTGTTTGTTTTTGCAAAAATACAACTCAAAAGCAATTCAACTGAGAGCTTACAAGAGTAACCTCTAATTTCATTTCAATATCAGTGTTTTCTTTCTAGCTATTTTGAGCTGAAAGGACAAAGAAATAGAAATAGTGTTCACTGATTTTAATTTTTTTTTTTTTTAAACTAGTGAGGAAAATTGAGGAATAGATATAGATACATTTATATGACCATGACAAAGTGATATGCTTCAAAGGAATGTTCAATATACTGTTTTGATATACAATCAAGTGTTGTTATGATGTAAAATTGCTTGCTGCTAGGTGAGATATGTATAGCAGTATATTTCTGTGACGGACATTCTAACACATACCTTTCCTACTGAAGATTTCTTTTTCTATTTCTTGGTTTTTTTGAGGAGCAGAGTCATAATAACATTAAACCAAAGCTCTGTAAGCATATAAAAGCTCACCTGAAATGCACTGTGCAAACCCATGACCCACTAAGGACCAGTTCTTGTTCTAAATGATAGATAACTATGTGTGTTCCATGACTTTATGGTTCCAGACTGTCGTCTGTGCCAACAGAGCCTTTAAAGTGAGCATTAAAACAGCTCAGGAAAGAATCATCCATTTGAAAAAGTACACCTGCCACAAACACACTTATAACACTTCTTCCCAGCTGCTACCATAGCAAAGGAAATAGAGCATGGCTTCAGAAAAAAATATAACAGTGTGGATGTAATGTGAAAGTACCTCTGTCAAGCTGTAATTGTAGTCCTTTGGAACTGTTGAGATTTTAAGCAGCTATTAGACAGCTTTCTAGTACAGTACTGCCTAGTTGTACTGAATGTATACAGATGTGCTTTATGTCATCTTTGCATATATTCCCCTAAGTCTCAGCCTATCAATCAGATAAGCCCAAGGTTTTCCCAGTTAAAACAAACCTTTGTTTTATTATTTGGAAATTCTGCACTTGAAAAATACCAGAAAATATTATCTGGTATGAAAAGAAATGAGGACTATTCTCATTCATAGATTCAGAATGCATAATTTCTAGAAATGCCTACAGAAAAAAAAAAAAATATTTACTGGAGTAATAACAGTACTTTTTTCTATAAAACAGTACTGTTTGAAAGCTGTATTGTACAACGATGCCTGCCATTACTCTGTTCTTAGGAAAAATCAATATAAGCAAATTGAATAAAACTTTGAAATACATGGATTTTGGCTTTGTACATATTGGATCTTTGAACATAGGTCATCTGTCTCTGCCCTCCTCATAAACCACCACCCCATTCTCATCCCCATCCCCATATTTTTTACCAGTCAAGTGATATAATTGAAAAAGAGAAAACTGTGTTTCCATCAGCCCTGAAATTAAATTATGCTTTGCTAACCAAATTCCAGGAAAATAAGCTTTACAATTCTGCACTTTTCAGTTACTTGCTGAACTGGTTTAGCTGAAACTAAGACCGGGTGGTCATTTGCCTTTGTATTGTTAATTATCATACTTGCATGGCTTCACTGAGATTTCCAATGTAATGAAAACTTTGTAATTTAAAACCTCTCTATATTAATTTAATACAGCATTGTTAATTCATGGAAGATTCTGAAGCTAAATGGATGAATGTTAAAGAGTTTTTTACCTGGTTTTAGTTATGTTGCTATAGTTTTGATGCTTCTCAGAAGAAAAATGAAATCTTGTTTTTCCATTTATGTAACTTACAGACTTACAAAACTAATAATTCATCTGAATTTTTCAGAGATGACTTCTGATATTAAGGAAATTTCTAAGACATCGTTCACTGAGTTCTAATGAACTAGAATAACTAGGGGTTATTCTATTGACTGTGGGTCAGGTTTTTCCCCTCAAACCTGCTGTTTGGAGCACAATATATTTAAAATAGTTTGTGGTTTTTTAATTCCATTTATTAACTTTTACAGGGATTTTAGGACAATATCTACATCAAGTGACCAAGCTTTTAATGAAACTACTTCACTTTGTAGTACAAGAGTATCACAACTATCAAAACTCTGCAACTTACCTTCCATCTGAAGTGCCAACAACAGCTGGGGAAAACTTTACTTGATACAAAAATGTCTGTTTGGGCCTAAGAGTGAAATCCTTTTGTCCACAAAGTGCCTGATTATCCAGCACCACACTCAGCTTGAGAATTTTATCTTCAGGATTAGTGATGGGAATATGAATTACAGTAGTATCCTAGAAAAATACAAATCACAAAATTAATTATGAGCCATCACATACAAAAGATCTTTCTCAAACAAATATAAGATGCTTACTCATGATTTACACTTAAGTGAACACAGGCTGAAACTTTGAACTAACCCAAAAAATACAGGTCACAGCAAGAGACATTTCATCTAATCTTCAAATTGCAAACTCTTTCCTTCCATAAAAAAAAGGAAAAGTTCAAGTTTTCCTGGCCAGTCTACATTCTAGCAAGCTATTTCACGTTCCAAGATATGTTTGAGGCTTGCTAAAATACACCCAACCAGGTAAACCCTAAGCATTAAAATGACACCACCATAATAAACACTCCCTCTCTGTCTCCTTTTTGCCATTTCCCTTACTAGTGGTCTCCATATTTATGTTTAAAGTCTATGAAAACTGCAGGCAAAGACCATCTTTTCTTGACTGTATGGAAAACATGGCTATTATTAAAGATGCATATTATCTTTCAGTTACTATAATAAAAGGGTAACAAACTATGGCCTGATTAAATAAATCTACATACTTTATAAGTGCAACACCTTTATGATCAACAAGAATTGGGCAGAGGGGGCTCACTCTGTACTAGTTCTACACTACATTTTTAGGCAGGCCTTGAAACACTGCTGTATTTCAGCCATGTTCCAGTGACTCCCTTTCCTGACTGTAAGATTAAAATAGTGTAATTCCATTGTATGTACCATATGTATGTAAATATCAATACTCTTTATGAAATGAAACTCTTTAAACCGACAGGAAGGAATATGCTAATAAAGGAAGTTCCCTGTCACAATTCAGGATGCATACCTGCAGTTTAAAATACATATGTTCTACTCATATGTGTTCATCTGCATAAAATACACAAAATCCAACCCCAAAAATATTGTATTTTTTTCTCTGTATCTATATTTGTCTCTATCCCTATTTTTGGTCTCTTTCCTTTGCTCTAACCAAGCAGTTTATTTCAAAATGCAGAGTGGGTTTTTTTTGTTTTAACATACGGTGATTTTGTTCTCACAGGAAAATTTTGACATACACTTTTTTGTCAAAAGTAAATAATTCAAACTGCAATATGAAGGGAGAAAAAGATAAAATCTTTGTCAAAAATAATAATTCACTAAAAACTGAACATTAAATAGTTTAAAGACCCACACACAACTGCCTCACTTCTTTGAGCTTACTCATGATTTGGTAAACTTCTATGTATTTACATTTATAGAAGATGACTTCTGGAAGACAGATAAACCACATTTAATGTTCTACATACTGCAAGATTGCAGCAACAATTTATATCATTCAAATGCCTTCCATTACTAAGATGGGATTTATATTTACCATAAAATATTTTAAAACTCAGGTTAATAGTTTTTACTGATATAAGCAAATTTCTAAATCTATCTACCATTTTATTGCTAAAGGTTTCATAACAGTTTTATAGTAAAACATTTACATGCTGTGTTGAAGAAATACTTTTACAGTAAAAATAAAATATTGACTGCTTATTTAGGGAAAAAAAAAAAAAAAAGTAGCAACATCAAAGAAATCTTTGTAACCCTGTAGACAAATGAGATTTTATATTGCCATCATTAGCTTAATGTAGTGTTCTCTTGATAATACAAAATGAATGCCTAGGATTATGTATTCCCTTGGGATTTCCCAGGAAATTTCCCTGGAATTGCTACAAATGTTTCAAAGATCTGCTACTTCACAGATGGTAATAAGAGCATATGTATATTTATCAACAGACTGTATATATATTGCACATTTCCAGGCCTTAATGGATAGTTATGGGAGTATAGTACTAGGATAAATAACAAAATGCCCATGTAATTGCTAATTATTTGTCCTGAATTATAATTTTTCCTGAAAATACTGTTTCGTCAGAAAGAATGTAAAGGAGTAACATCACATGCAAGCTCCAAATACATTTATAGTTTTTAATTTAGGTCCATATTTCAGTGTTGTGGTTTTCAAAAGCATTTTGAAAAATGTACAGGTTGAAAGAAGAAAATAATTAATCTTAGTCCTCAAACTGCTTCTTCTATCATGACTGCCAGTGCCCAAGATATAGCCATTCTGGTGCAGTAAGTCATGTTTTTATTGCCTTAGAACTTGCTGTGATCCACTACTTGTCCCATGAAGGTCATTTAAAATAATTTAACGTAAGGTAAAATAAAATAAAACATAAATATGAAATAACAATTATTCTCTGCAGAATTTGAAAAAAACAATTGACTGCTTACACTTAATCCTACACTAATAGCCTGAGCCTATGTATAGGTTGTTATCAAGATTTTGTTTCCAAAGACGGTCACCGTCATCAGTTTATTTTTAGTGAAATTATATGTTTGCTGAAATATTTTCCTGACATATTTTATATCAAAGATTTTCTCATCATCACATCCTCTGCACCCTTCTTGTAGCAACTTAAATACTTTAAATTCAGGTGTAATTTTACATTTTATTAATGTATACAGTGCATTGAACTATCGACCAATCCGCCTCTAACTTCAACAAGGTAGCTTATTGGAAGATGGACATATTCTAAAATTACTGTGCAAAACACAGCCTGTTGTAACCATCATCAGATGTCAATAAGAATGCTACCCAACCAAAGTTTCTAAGACACTAACTGCACTTCTTAGTGCTTTAGAACAAAAGTTTTCAATTAAACCCCAGTTTCATTAAGGATATGTCATTCACTCCACATGACAGACAACTCCATGACAGAATTCCAAGGCCACGCTGAACAAAGTTCAGCCCAGTTTGGTCAAATTAGGTTTAGAAATCAGAGCTGGCTCTCAAACGGCTTCATGCAAGGTACCTCCAGCATGAACCTCACCTCACCACTTCTCTCCACACACATTTCTAATCCAGACCACATGTCCACATTCAGCTGGGCCTTTCTCACATTAATCATTCAGACTGTCCTGATTTGAGTGAGGACAGAATTAATTCTGTTCAGTGATTATACTTTTCAGCTCAGTTCTTCTAACTCACTGCACTGTCTGAAGTTAGCAGCCTGTTTTCCCAGGCAGTGTCTGCTGCTGGCAGTGATAACACCCCATGTATAGAGTTACTACCAAGGGTTGGTGTGCAGACCAAGGCCACTGCTGGATCTTGTGCACCACATTGAGGGGGTGCAGAAAAAGTGAAAGGTGACACTTGCAGGGAGGAGCAGACATGGCAGGTGACCCTAAACTGATCAATGAAGTATTCCATCCCATATACGTCATATTCCATATAAAGGTGAGGGATCTGGAGGTCTGTGGCTCTTCTCCCCTCTTGGACCACTTTGCCAGCTTTGCTCAGCTTGGCTCAGGTCCTCTTTTGGTTCCTTCCTTGGAGTATCCAAGGAGGACTCTGTCTGTTTTACCTTCGATCCCAATCGGTGTGTTCCTCAATCCTGTACCAGAATCCAGCCCTTGAACACAGCTTCCACTGCGGGGCCCAGTCTGGGACTCCCCCGGTGCCTGCTCCACAGCATCAGTGGTGATGGTGATGTAATTACCATCAGGGGGGTTGGGTTCGATACTAGTTTTCTATATATTTGTATATATTCCATTATTATTATTATTTTAAATTTCATTAAAGCTGTTCTAGTTTCCTTTTCTAATCACTAAGTCTCTCTCCCTTATTCTTATTCTCTCCCTTTCTCTTCCCCTTTGGGGAGGGCAGGGGGTTAACAGAGAGCATCTGTTATTGGTCTGTGAGGCTGCCCTGACCCTAAACCTTGACACAGACACATGGAAGTCATAAACTCCTATATCTTGAGGCAGTCAGTCCTTGTAGCTTCCTAGTCACTCATAAGTTAATGGAGCTGATCTTTTTGAAGCAAACCATGTTCCTCACTCTAGAAATCCTTTTTTTCTTTTTTTTCCCCTCTCTGTGATGTAAACTAATTTCCAAGATAATTTTCTCCTTTCCATGTAAGGTTATGACAATAGAAAATCACAGCATTGACATTATCATGTTATTATATTTTCCACTGTAGTTGACATATTTTGGCTTAAAAAATATCAAAGGCACCAACTGTTCATCAACAGTTATGTCTTTATCAGAACAGCAAACTGAACTACTTGAAATCTTGGACTAAACATCTCAAGCAAATTCTGTATCTGTAAAACCTGCTTAGTAAGGCTAATAAAGCAATGAGTTTCAGGTGTAAATTTACATATAAATTTACATATAAAAATTACATTGCATTGAACTTCTTTTAGCTGAAATGTGCATTAGAGCCTAAGTAATAATGCACTAAAACAGAAATCAGAGTTGATTGATCAGTTCATAAGTTATTGCAACCTATGACTGACTAAAAAAACACTACAGTGTTAACCTCCTAATACGGACCAGACATACAAAGCAAACAAACTGGGAAACAATGTTTTGCAACAGATGGTTGCTGAAGATGTCTTTCTGAAATTAAAGGAGATGACTGCAAATCATTATATTCAGTGCTGAAGCTATTCATGATGTCCCCATGTTTCTCAATCATACATATTGAGAAACCCACACCAAGGTGATATTACAATAATTTGTAACACATACAGGAAAAGCAAATGAAATCTATATAGATTTCCATGCACTGCAGTTTTGTCCATGTGTATAATGTTTCTGGTTTGGTATAGATGGATAGGAGTATTTGTAGCAAAGACAAGTTGAATGACAAGAGACATGCTATATTAAGATAGTTGTAAAAAACATACTTGACAAGGGGATACAGACTGACACAAAGTCAAATTAATATCTCTAATTCCCACAACTGAGGAAATAATAACTATGCTTACATCTTAATGAATATTTCTTTGCATTTGAAATCAAGGCCACCTCAGAGTCCACTTAGACTGAAGCTCAATAATTCTCTATCCTACTGAGACCACAGGCAGATTTCCTTTTCAGATCCAGCAGTGTGAAATGAAGAAATTATCAATTACAGCTACTTTTTGCCATCCTCTGTATTGCAGGTTGGCACTTTCCGTGACCAACTCATTTGCCTAAACCACCATGTACAGTAACATTGATTATCAAATCTGAATCAGGGTAGAGAGCACGACTAAAAAAAAATATAATGGTAGGTTAATATGTTCCATTAACACAGCCAATCTGCCAGAAGATACCTGCCACTGCATTAATGTAACAATTTATTAACATTAATGACCAAATTAATGTTCAGAGGATTTTACAGGAAAATCATTTTGACAACATTTCTGAAAAGCATGACTCAGCAACTGACAGATTTCAATACAGCTCCTATTGATCATTCTTATAGGTCACTTTGCCGCGCAGATACATGTAATATATGAGGTGTCAATGATGGAAAACAGTTTGAATCAAATCAATAGCTGTATTCATAGTCCTTGTTCAACAGGACCATTTTGAATGACTGACTCAAGAGTAAATCCAGGCTGAATCTCTCAAAAAGAGACATTTCTCTTGTTTTCAGAATGCCCTGTCTTCTTCAAAGACTGTCATATTCACAATGCCAGAACAAAATTCTAAGGCCAGTATCACTCAGTAAAAGCACAAGAAAGTGCAATGTTTCTAAGTTAGAAATTTACTGCTTATAGATAATAAAATCAAGACAGCTATCAGTTACTACTTCATTTTCAGAATCAGTTATGTCTCATGGAAAGGTAATATGCAATTCTTCTTCATGCATGTCATGACACAGATACTTGCCCAAAATCAGCCTCAGAACAGTATCAATCACCATTTTTAACCAGTCCTTTCATTCAGAGAAGAAAAGGAGATGCAAAATTTAGGATACTTTCAGTTTCCAAACAGCTTCTGATATATCAGGTAGATAATTGGCAAAACATGTCTTTTTCAATCATTTCTCACAGATCTAGACTAAATCTCACCCACAGAGGTCTTTTGTCAGTCAGGTTCAGTATTTAAGCAAAGCTTTGTCATTCTCTTATTTACCGAAGAAGTGCACTATTATCCCTGCAGTTTGAATGTACACAGAACTACAAAGTTTAGTTTCAGCTAATTGTATCTACCAATGTAATGCTACAAGTTAGCTGCAATTATTTTCTGCTGGTCACTGATTTGTTTTCAAGTGCTATATGAAGTTACAATAGTGTTGTAAATTCATAATTCCAATAGATTAGAACAGTCTTTGGAAGGCTTGGTCAGTGCTCTTGATTTCTGCATATTCATAATTAAGTCAGTGACTGAAACAACAGAATTACTTCCAGGAAGTTACTGTAATAGCATTTAATTTACTCTATCAGGCATGAAACTGATATTTGCACCACTGGCTTACTCTTCTGGATTGAAAATTTGGTGTGGTGAGGTTAGAAAGCTCCCACTGTCATGAAACAACAAACTTGATAGAGACTACAGTGGTGGTGAAATGCTGAAGTAACAGCTCACTCAGAACCCATCAGGAAAAGGCAGTGACAAACACTGCCTGTATTCCAGTGCTTCCAAGACTTTTGGAAATATTTGGTAAAAATAAACTTACAACCACCTATCAGAACCTAATGGTACTATGTCAGAATAGCAGTAATTAATTATTACAATACTTCCATCAGCTTTAATGAAACATAGAAACATAGAAATGTCTGGGTTGGAAGGGACCTCTAGAGGCCATCTAGTCCAACCCCCCTGCTGAGAGCAGGGACATCCTCAGATAAAGCAGGCTGCTCAGAGCTTTGTCTCAACCACCTCCCTGGGCAACCTGTTCCAGTGCTCCATCACCCTCATGGTAAAGAAATTCCTCCTTATTTCTAATCTAAATCCACTCCTTTCTAATTTAAAAGCATTGTCCCTCATCCTTTCCCTCCAGGCCTTTGTAAACAGGCCCTCTCCAGTCTTTTTATAAGCTCCCTTCAGGTCCTGAAAGGTGGCTATTAGGTCTCCCCAGAGCCTTCTCTTCTCCAGCCTGAACAATCCCAGCTCCCTCAGCCTGTCCTCGTAGGAGAGGTGTTCTAGCCTCCTGATTATCTTTATGTCCCTCCTCTGGACCCGTTCTATCAGGTCCATGTCCTTCCTGTGCCGAGGGCTCCAGAGCTGGATGCAGTATTCCAGGTGAGGTCTCACCAGAACGGAGTAGTGCGGTAGAATCACCTCTCTTGATCTGCTGGCCACACTTATTTTGATGCAGCCCAGGATGCGATTGGCCTTCTGTGCTGCAAGCACACACTGACTGCTCATGTCCAGCTTCTCATCTACACATGACTCCTGCTACACATGGGGAAGCAAATATTCTATGTGCCTCTACTCCTAGCTCATGCTAGTATGAGCAAACTAAAAGTTCTTCTTCACTTTTTAAAACTAGTAACCAATTCTTACAATTTTTGATTGTATTAAATTTTAATTACCATACTAATGAGATAATTTACATCTCAGTTACAGCACCTACCATCAAGTTACTGAATAAGCAGAGGTAAAATGCTAATTAATTTGACTGATATATTGTACATACTGTAACTCTCTTATTCTGTAGGTCTAAAAAAGAAACTTTTAAGGAAGCATGTTTCTTTGCAATTAAAAAGACTGATGCCATAATTATTACTGGCACAAAACATATAGACATAGAGATAATTCTGGAATGAAAATGAAATTGTTGGATTTTTACTGAGAATAGCTTTTTCTCCTGAAATTTCCAAGAGTAGAAAATTACAAATAAGTTGATATTGACAGGTAAAATTCTTTCCCAAATTCCAGGCACTTTTTCTAAATCCAACTTTTATTTCTGGTATATCTCTGCATTCTCAGGAGCTAGAGTATTGGTATTACAATGCAAAGAGAATTTCTTCAATTTTCACAGCTTTTCTAAAAACAGAAATACATATAAATCTGAATGAATAGTCTATAAGACATCTAGTTCTATGCCTTATTATGACTTAAAAGATCAGATAAACTTTGAAAAGAAAACATTATCATTGTTCATTGTTGCTTTAAGCAAAGTTAACTTTTTAGTCCTTAGAGTTTGCTCACAGATTACTGTCTCACATTTAGTAACAAATATTGCATTAGTAATTTTGTTTTCCATGTGCAACATACTAGAGGTATTGGTATGATCAATCTGTCCCACACATTGCCTCAGTATTTTCTTAGAGTAATGCAAGTTCACTTTATCACAAGCAATGTTTAATAATAATATTGCTATCAGAATATATGACTGACTGGTATCTGCTACTAGAACCTCTGAAAGAGCTAAAATGAGACCTGTCTGAAGCAAGGACCACCTTGCTTCACCACTTGCACTTCTCTGGGTCTCTATGCCATCTGACTAGTTCTGCTGTCACTGCAGCCTCTCCCTCTGTATGGGGTGTTATGGGAAAGGTGTAGAAGATAGTGTTTGTTGGATCACTATGGATTTATGAATAAGAATATAAAGCCCACTGAATACTCATTTCTCCATATTCCTGTGTGCTCAGATTTGAGTACTTGGCAGATCTTTTGAGGGAGAGGACAGCTATTATAATCAACTGAAATATACTTTTTTTGGCATATGCATGTATCTGGACATGAGCCATTATTTCATCCTATATCTTTTACAGAGTAAAAGGAATCCTCCTAAGATTTAAATATTAAAACTTGGGTAAATATTAATGAACTGTTCCTCAATTGTTCTATTCATCCTACAAACACCATCTGCTGTATATGGATTACACAGAACAGATTGTTGCATTCATCTTTCTAAAGACTGCCAAAACCAAGGAGGTTTGAAGGTTAGAAAGAGCTGGAACCAGTAATGGAAACACCCTGCCTATTCTTAGGTCTGCATGTAAACATCTTGCTAAGTGTGAAGACTGTGACAGTGAGCTTTTAACATCACCACGGAAGAGTGCAGCAGCGGTGCATTAGAGGCAGAGATCTAGGAACCGTTGCAAATGGCAAGAATGGCACAAGTTTCAACTTGGTAAGAGCAAGTCTCATGGAAGTTGGGGAGGACAGCATATGTTTCAGAGTTACATTACCAGCTTTGGAGTACTCATGTAGCTCTCAAGGGCTTGAGAGAGAGAGAGAGAGAAAGATTTGGCAGAGGGTGAAACTATTGTTTCCACAGTTAAGTAGAAACCAAACTCAATCCCTTCTAGACATTTGGTTTTATTAAAGCAGAAACTAATAATTCACTGCTCAAAACAGACCTTCCCCTCTGGCTTATCTCCTGCTGTACAGATTCTGCTTGAAGCTCACATATTAGATACTTCTTGTCAAGACAGCCAATACTATTTTTCAAATATATGGATGTATTAGAAAGTCTCTTGACTCCATGAACCAGCACTATACACTGAGCATTTTCTCCATGAAATAGACAACTGCTAAAGAGTAAGTGTGCTCAAAGCAGTAACTGCCAGCCTCTTAGACATTTTACATACAAACTTAAGAATCAGCTTTCTTCTTGACCTTTACATACAACCTGAATAAATCCACTAGAATATTTGCATGGTAAAGTAACTGTTAATAGTCCATTTTTCTAAACAGGCTGAGATAGGGAACCTGAATTTATCAGGCTAAATTTGGCCTCTATACTTCTGTTCCCTATTGGGAAATCCATAATAAACACCAAAGTAAAATATGTGAAGAAAAAATATTTTTAAAAAATTGTGAATTACTACAATGTTGTCATTGGTTGAAGATAATTAATAATTATCATAGAAATCATAGAATCATAGAAAAATTTAGGTTGGAAAAGACCTTTAAGATCATCAAGTCGAACTGTAAAGCTAACACTGCCAAGTCCACCACTAGACTGTGTCTTTTAAATACTTCAAGGGATCATGACTCAACCACTTCCCTGGGCAGCCTGTTCCACTGCTTAACAACCCTCTTAGTGAAGAAATTTTTATCTAATAACTAATCCAAACCTCCCCTGGTGCAGCTTGAGGCCATTTCCTCTGGCTTTATTCCTTCTTACTTGGGAGAAGAAACTGACCCCCACTATGCTACAATGTCCCTTCAGGTAGTTGTAGAGAGCAGTAAGATCTCCCCTAAGCTTCTCTGGGCTAAGTAATCCTAATTCCCTCAGCTGCTCCTCACAGGACTTCTGCTCTAGACCCTTCAGAAACTTTGTTGTTCTTTTTCAGATGTGCTTCAGTACCTCAGTGTCTTTCTTGTAGTGAAGGACCCAAAACTGAACCCAGTATTCAAAGTGTGACCTCACCAGTGACAAGTACAGGAGGCCAATCACTTCCCTAGCCCTTCTGACCATACTATTCTGATACAAGCCAGGATGTCATTGGCCTTCTTGGCCACTCTTATTCATACAGCTGTCAAAAAGCACCCACAGGTCCTTTTCTACTGGGCAGCTTTCTAGCCACTCTTCCCCAAGCCTGGAGAGTTCATGGGGCTGTTGTGACCCAAGTGCAGGACCTGGCACTTGTCCTTGTTGAACCTCAAGCAGCTGGTCTTGGCCCATCAATACAGCCTTCCATGAATAGAGCCTTCCTATCCTCGGGCACCTCAACACTACCACCCAACTTGGCATTGTCTGCAAACTTACTGAAGGTATACTCAATATATTAATTTTAATGAGCTTTTTCACATTTCAGAATGAATTCTAAGTTTCAATTCACTATTCCTTTGACTATATACATATTTCCCCATTAGTGCTATACTGGCTTGCTTCTTAGTTTTCCGTGACTTGACCTCCTTCAGGCACTGGAGCGAAAGCAGGAAAAGGCCACAGCCACTTCCTGACTTGATGGGAAAGTCTTTATTCTGGCTATAGCAGAAGAAAATTGCTGTCTGGGTGAAGGAAAATAGAGCCTAGTACACAGAGGACCTATTAGAGTAACCATAGGAACGGGTAAGACTGCAAGGTAGTTCAGATGAGAAGTTCAACTATTATTTAAATTTGTCAATAAAACAAAACCCCAGGAAAAGGATGAACTGTGTCTTTTACACTCTGCAGCTTTTGGCAGGAGTAGGATAAGGTTGCCATTTTGCTTGATACTGCTCATTAGCAAGTCTTATCTGAAGTTTTCATCCTGTAAAGAGCTAAAACAGAGTAAAACAGACATTTCTGTACTTCAGAGAAGTTCTTGGGCAAATATGCCCTCATTTCCTTTAGATACGACTGCTTAGAATTCATACAGTGCCCTAGCATTGGGTGTCTGGATTTCATCAGAAGTTTCTTTCCCTCAAGGGTTTGTTCCTCCTCAGCTGGTAAAATTAAACAATATGGTTGTTTTCCCTGCATTTGAACTAAAAGTACCTGCAAAAGTACAAATAACTCATAATACTTGGAAGTCTTAATTAATGAACAATGAATATTCACAAACAAATTGTAATTTGGCTTTTGAAGCTTATTTTCAGATAATTCCTTTGAACTGTTAAAATTCTTTGTAAAGTATCCTTGTTAAATCTCAGAGAAACATATAAATGAATAATTACTGCATACAGGTTCACTATCTCTTTCTATGTGAAATAAGTAGTGCTAATTTTTACTGGATATTTCTCTCACATAACTGTAGCTGGAATTATTTCAATAGAAATATTTGTTGCAGAGAACCAATTGTATGACCTTCAGGTCACTATTATAGAAATAGTTCTGTAGATTAAACTAATGCAGTTTCTACGCTCACTGAGATTTTATCTTTAGCCTTCTAAGATTTCAGTTGCAATGATTTTCATATACTTTTATAGCAGGAACTGAAATCAAGTAGCAAATTAATTTTGAAAAGGCTGAAGAGCAGTCTTCAGAGAGCAAAAGGCACTGGTCCTTCCTTTCTAGTGAGGATCATGATTAAGCAAGTGCCAGAGATGTGTTCATATTTTCACAATTACATAGTCATTCCTTACTCTGATTCAAATGGGAGGGGAAAAATCTGGATTCCTTTTTCAGTAGGCCAAATCATCTGAAATAGATAGGGGTTTAGCCTAAAGTAAAAATGTCAGCTAAAATTGTATAACTTAAAGCAAGCAATTCCTGAATTAATGGCATTTTACAAACTTCAACACAACATTTGCTTTCAAATAAAATCCATAATCAAGTATTTTCATATACTTACTTGAGGTTTCCAATGCAGATATTATTTGAGAGTTTTTGTATGTGTTGTTAAACTTGTTGCTCATTGTAACTATGGTATTTAATTATCATTTGATATTTCAGAAGCTGTGCATACTATCCATAGAAATCCAACAGAGAACAGCTAGCTGCTTCAACCCATGTTCAAGAGATAAACACTATGAAATAGTATTTGAATTTCACTCCAGGATTTTAAGATAATATTCTGATCACAGGAAAACAGCATTAGCATTTTGAAGAAGCAGGGATACCACTATATTTTGTGAGACCAGTAGTGTCCCTGGCAAATTAGTCTAAGTAAAATATACGACTTACTTTTATATAGATAGACAAATTTAGTAGGAATGGAATGAATAATAAAGATTCCTTTTTCCTTTTTCTTCATCTTACACAAGGAAAGCAATCAGTTCTCAGTGCTCACTAATTCACATTAATCCCTGAGTGAAAAAACACTGGCAGTACCACCATTTTTCTTGGGAACTGAGAAAAATGTCAGGGCAGGTTTAAAGGTTATATTTCTGCAGAAAAAAATCACAGACCATCACTTGTAAGAGCCTCCAAACATAGTGTGAAAGTTTATATTTAAGATAACTACATTTTCTGGAGAAATTCTCACTGTTCTCCTTTAGGTTCCTCTCATTTAAAGATTTCTTGATTTAAAGATGTCTTGAGCTAGAAATCTAGCACAAGTTCCACTGATTAGAAAGACAATCATTAGAGGTATATCCATGGACAGAGTCTAAACATTGTTTTCCTTTCAGAGACATTACAGTAATATGTAATTCTCTGAGCTATACAATCTGTACACCAGATACCATCAGTAAGCAAATTTTTAAAAATGAAGTTTTTCTGTGGACTTGCTCTGTTTAATAGTTGAGCAAAAACCCCTCGTTTTAATTCACAAGCCACAGGGCTAGCAACAGCAGTTATGGACTAAGTGATATAGTAGCTTAATTATAGAAGGCTAATGTCTTTCTTCACTGAACAAATATTTTTCATATATATGACCACTCATCTAACATAGATTAAATGTTTCTCTAATTACATGATTTGTATATAACTTTACATTTTTGTTCAATGGCAGTTAGTGACATCTTAGCAGTCAATTTGTGATTCCTGCTGTATATCACTGAACTGATTCGTGTGTCTGTAGCAAAGAGAGAAAGGGCTTAGCAGCTGCTATACATTGATTCTAATATTTCTAATAATTTACCCTCTTTTTTAAGAAAATTTTTTTAATTGGCTATATAAATATGTTCTGCTCTGATTTTTTTGTCAAACTGCTTTTAGTTAGAGTGATGAGTAATTACCACCTTTCAAAAATTTGTTTTTTCTTCCACAAACCACGTTGCCGTGGTTTCTTTTACAGAATGTTAATTTTATGCTAACAATTGTTATGAAAGCATATTCTAAAAATTGCTCTTAGGGCATGGACATTCCAGGCTAGATTAAATATTTTTCAGATTTAATTTTTTGTCTGCTAGTTCTTGCATGTTGGTCAGCTAAACTGAGAGACCATCCCTATCTTTTCAATATTTAGAGAATTATCACATTCTTTCTCCATGTTTGGCAAACTAAGTTGACAGAGATACTTAGTATTCATATGACAAGGCCTGCTCTTCCCTTCCCCAATGCTTTTAGTGTATTTTTTTTTTTGATTTCTTTGATTTTATTCCAGTATTTCAATACAATTCTTAACCTCCAAGAACCAGATCTGTGAGCATTCTAATATCAGTACCACAAGCATTATTTTTTTTTTCTGCTTGCATTTGGCCATCCTTTAGCAGTCAAGGACTGTACTAGTTCTTTTTACCAGTGTCTCACTGACAGTCTACAGTGAGACATTAGCTAGGATAATCCCAGTTACTTACATTACGGACAGTAAGCTCTCCCACTCCAGAATGAACTTCCTGGCATGTAACAGTTCAGTAATAACAATTCCATAATAGTAACTGTGTGTATCATTTATTAGTCTAAAATCTTTGTGTTATTTTCAA
>JAAGNO010021598.1:0-17174 GCA_033439905.1 Ceryle rudis
TGTAAGGGTCACAGAGCACTGGAATGGGCTCCCCAGAGAGGTTGTGGAGTCTCCTTCTCTGGAGATTTTCAAAACTCACCTGGATGCATTGCTTTGTGACCTGTGCTAGATTCTATGATCCTGCTCTGGCAGGGGGCTTGGACTCAAAGATCACTAAGGTCCCTTCCAACCCCTGACATCCTGTGATCCTGTGATTCTGCTGTATGAATGACAGTGCATATAAAAGGATAATACTAAATACTCCATCCAAGAAGCTAGGGTACAAGCTTACTGCAAATGAAATTGAGAACAATGTAACATGTAATTATATCACCTTTCTGAATGTTATTTAATATTTTTCATTATTCTAGTCTTATTTTTGGAAGAAATATACTAGGTTTATCTGTACAATTTTCTGTCCATATTAAAACTGATGCTGAAAATTCAACCAGCAAGGTTAACATATGCTTACTTATCTACTATTGACATTGATTTCTGTAATGAAATAATCAAGATTAGTTGCTCTTTTTTGAAGATTTGTAGGTAAGATCTTTTCAAATGCAACATGTTCCAAAGGCCAAAACATGACAAGTAATGTGCAGTTTATTTAAGTTGTTCCCTTTGTGAGGGCCACAGTAACTATATATTTACTTATTAGACAGCAAAATGGAGGGAATTCAAGGTGAAGTAATGCAATTATTGGAATTCTGACATGAGGGAAAAAAAATAAAAGAACAAAACATGGATAATTCTTATGATCAGTAAAGATACCATTAACTCCATAGAAACCAGTGGAAACAAGGGGTACTGAATATCTTGTGAAATAAAGCTAGCCTCTCTCTAAAACAGTCTGCTTTTTTTACACTGTACTTTATTTACAATAAAGCTATGGTAATCTAAATAATTCAGTGGTAAGTTCTAGTGGATATATAAGTATGATGCAAAATTATGCAGAATTCCCTGAGGATTATTTAAAACTACTAACATAATGGTTTAGGGTAATAGAGATTTTTGGGACATCGCTTAGGATAAGTAGTCCTCATCCACAACATGAACAGTTGCTGTTCTGTCAACAAAGACAAACAACAGATGCATGAAAGGGAAATATGAATTGTACAATTGTTCCAGTCAACTAACTTTATGAATGTTAGAGGACTTTCAAAAAATACCCTTTTTAGGCATAGTCATGCTTTCCACCTGTGCTTAATATTGGAATTAAAATAGCTTGCCCTAATTGACAGAAAAAGAGTTTTTGAACTCGTGTTCAGCAATATCTTTCTTCTCCAACTCTCACCATCTTTGTGCTATCCTGGTATATGATCAGAACTGTTCCCATTCACTGGGAACTGAGTTTTGATATTTAATCTGTTGTCAAGTGTCAGAAAGGTGTGTACTTTTGTAAGTTTTACCAACATGGTGAGTTCACAAGACAATAGATGGTCTTCAGCGTTCATCATTCTATACTTAAGAGGCCTAAGAACAAGTCATTTATTCAACATCTGTGTTTGGAAGCCCCAGATGGTGTCAGAGATAAATTACAAACAAGTAAATGTTGTCTTTACAGATAATGGAGAGATTCTAGTTAGGAATACTAGCAAAGTATATTTTGAATATTTCTTGAGGCTTCTTGTATCCTACAATAAGAAGACATTAATATTAGCTTGTTTTGAACCCAAGAATAACTAGATAAGCATTTATAGGTCCAGTGGCCCTGTGCTAGAAAATAACCCTGGCCCACTGTTTAGCATGACTACTATGTCATAGAAGCTATGCCATGCAATTCAAGCACAGGATAACAGCAAAGGCCTTGAAAATATAGGCACAGGTTGAAAACAGAGTCTCTGGAATCATAAAGAAATAAATTATGAGCATTCATTGGTGACTGAAGAAGAAGAAGATCACAAACTGGGAAAAGATTGCTTTTGCTGTAAGAAAAGAAGTATCTAAGCAATTGGAGTATCAGGCTGTGGCACCTGTTGGCCTGGGAAAGAAACACCTTCACCACTACACAGTATGTTGTCTGAGGACAGAGCCAAAGATTCAAGCATTTTATAAAAGGAGGTCTTGAATTTTGAGTAGGGGAAGAAATAAAAAAGAAGATGCTGACTTTGGCTCCATCTTCCTTTCACCAAGAGTTCTTGGGCCTGGTCACTAACTTCAATGACTAACAACAATAAAGGGCCACAGTTGTTGACTAACTTTAAGGCATCAGCACCATGATACTGTATACTCACAAGTAGTTTAGGTTAAGAGTCTTAAAGACACACTGCCTCAAAGAAGGTCTTTAAGACCTTTCCAGCCTTGGAGAATTATTTTTTTTCTAAGCTTTAGGGATTTCCATCAGAAATCAGTTATCAAGATACATAGAAAGTATATGTTTTGGCTGTTCAAGCCTTACTCTCCCAATGAGTTATATTTACAAGCATATTATCATCTGAAAAAAACAGTGAAAATTTGTTTTCTGTTGAGTTTGGATCTAGGTTTTGGGGTTGAGCTTTTTCATTTCTTCTTTATCTTATTTTATTTGTTTTCCATTTTATAACAAGGTACCATGGTCCTGCTTAAAAAACTAAATAAAATAAATCTGTGTTAGAGGTTTTTCTGTGTTTCTATTAATTTTATCAGTCACATGGTTCAGTAACGTATCAGTCACTCACAAACATGTTTCCTGAGTTGACTACAAATGGTAAAATACAGTTAAGTATGATATCAGGTGTCATCAACCTTTTTTTTTTTTTTGTACTTTACAGAACAACCTTTAAAAGTAATTACTTTCGGCAAGAACAAGCTCATATTGAAAACCTATATCCTACTAATATTCCATTTTTTTTTTTTAACTTCAAATGTTCTCACATTAATTTGAATTGAATCAAATACACTGAAGTATGACATAGAGTAAATGCAGTCATTTTAAATTCTTGTGATTGTGCATTGCAACTGCTGTGTATGTAGTGCCGTTATAAACTTGCTTCATTGTAGTCATAAAGTTCATGTGAATCCCTGTGTCACAGCTCTTCTAAAACAAGGTCTCTGTGGTATACTGCATACAGTTAGCTCTGAACAACCACAATCAGACCATTTTACAGTTTAACAGTTACAGGGGGGGTTGGACAGGGGAGTTTCACAGTTAGGGGTTGGACTTGACGATCTTTGGAGGTCCCTTCCAACCCCTAACATTCCTTAAGGCAGAATCTAATTCTTCCTACAGTATTGTCCTTTGTCACCATTTTTTGAAAGCTAAGTTACTCATGAAATATTTTATTCCTTTTATTATTTTTTGTCTCTTAAATATTGGTTATTTTTAAATCAATTTCTTAAACTCTGTGTTTGGCAAAATGAAGTGTTTTTTCATTTTGTAGATGTGTAAGGTGCACAGGCAATGTATTAAGGAATACATAGGTAATATATAGATATATTTACACATCTAGTTCTGTGTATATATTTTCCCTGAAAATCTGAAGGCATCTTTTAACAGAAGCATCCAAACATTACAAAATAATGGTAGATAGCTGCTCTTTGTTTCTGTATTAGTGAGTTAGTAGTGAGTTAACAGCTAAACACTTTTCAAGAGAAAAATATTTACTATACAAATGAAATAAAAGTGGCTTTAAAAAATAAGACAAACTATTATAAATGGATTTTTATGAACTGCAGAAATAAAAACTGATAGTTTCTGGAAACTCATTATTTTTTAATTTATGTAGTTATAAATATAATATCTTCTATGATACATTTTCATGATAAACAGTTGTTGCACTCAAAATCTTTTTGTGGACAAGAGGAAGCACAATTTTTATTTGGAGAAAAAAAATTGTTAGTCCTATTAACATTTTAACAGTCAAATGATCTAAATCTTCTAAATAATTCATAAAAGGATCATTAATGATCACTTTTAAATAAATACAAAATACTTTCCTAGCACTGACCTATGTTCCCTGATGTTAAGCTCACCCTCCCAATAACCTTTGTTTACAGTTTCACAGAGTTGTGTTCATTTGTGCATTTTACATTGGAAAATTGTGGCTTACACCTATTAATGCAATGGTTTATATTTTGTAATGCCACATAAATTTATCCAAGATATAGCATAAGTAGCATAAAGCTATTCCAATGTAATCACAGAAGCTTATCTTGGAAGATAGGAAAATACTCTCTGCAAATTAAAAAAAAAAAAAAAAAAAAAGAAAAGCCCCACCAAAAACAAAAAAACACACAACCAAAAAACCACCAAAGTAACAACTCAAACATAAAGGCAGAAGAATTTATGAATGGCTTGTAGTATTAAGGAAAGAATATAAAATATTGTGTTTTTTCACAACACTCTGCAATTCAGCCTTGTAATTTTGATCTCTGAGGTCCAGAAGAAACTGGCAGTATCTTTACCCTTTTAATTTCTGTACTGTTTTCCAGAAGAAATACTTCTTTATACACAAAGACTACCTTTTCATTCCTGCTTACTACCCATGCTCCCAAACAGCCCTTTTTGAGGCTTCCTTTGTGTCCCAGTGGATAAGCAGAGCCCTTGGTGAAAAAGGAAGAGCTGTTGTGGAATGAATTTTAAGCCTATCCTGAAGTTTTTCAGTAAATTCATATGTAAGAAAAGGTTTTTATTTAATGACTCAAAACAATATGTATTTTACATACTATAAAAATATGTTTCAGTCTTACAATATATTAAATTATTAGTAAAACCATAAACTTTTTTTCTCTTGTCTGATTTGCCTATGCATATATATATGTTCCTTTGATTTAAAATACATTCTGCAGTATAGAAACATTACTTTGTACACAGTTTGAGTATTTGTCTGTTTTTTCTCTGCTTTATGCTTTCATGACTGCAGTCTCTATCTTTTCCATATGAACAGGTTTTTGCCTCACAACTATTTTTTTTTTCCTACTATTTGTCTACATGTTATTAATAGAGTTCAAAGTTTGCAATAACAAGTGGAGGAATGTCTTTTATAAAGTACTTAGTCTATACCTGTTCTAATCTGTATCATCAAAGAATTAAGGAACATCTTCCAAAAATGCGACTGAGAACCAAAATTCATAACTTTGCTATTCAAAGGAAATACTGCGTTTTTGTTATATTACAACCCCTCTGACCATGACTTAGCTTTCCATATTCCAAAAGCAGTGCATAGCTTTTCTTTTTTGTTTTCCTCTTGAGAAACAACTTTATTGTGTCTCTCTCATTTCCTGTACTCATATGCAACTAATTAAACCCTGTGTAATTTTTCTTGTCTTGAACATGACTTTGGGGTCTGCTGCTTCTATTTCATATCTGTGCAATCAAAAGCTTGTCTAATTTTTAGCATGACATATCTTGGTATAATTATAGTTCTTACCTTTGCCTACAGAGACTATCTGACTGGAGCACAGAACCTGAATGGCAATATCTGGGTAGAGAGGGTGAGAAGGGCTACATCATGCTACCCACAGTAAATATTTTTTCTTTCTGCGTCAGATGTAAATGGTCATATAAACAGTGCCATGATGTAGTTACATATCTGCAGTACTGGTAAATCTAGCAGTGTTGTAGTGTAGCTCCCTAATGTGAATATGAAGCACTAAGAGTAGTAGTAGTAGCAGTGATACCGTCAGATCCACTCAGACATAGAGGTAGTAGTGCAGTGAGAGGTATTACGTATTAGAGCATACAGCTGGAAAAAACAAACTAAATTATGTAAAACTACTCCTTGAAAACATTACAGATGTTGTTGCTTTACCTTGCAAAAGTAGTTTCTTTACTCTTAATTTGTAAATTGTAACTGTCTTCATGTATTTCTTAACATTCTGTGGCAAACTCTGATGCTTGGAGCTTGAATCAATTCTAGATATTTACACAACTTGCAGCTAGTCAATGAGCATACTTTTTAAGACCAGAAGAAAATCAGAGATATAGCTTTAAAATATGAGTATGTGAAAAATTTCTACTGACTTCTCTGTTTCCTATTTTCTGGAATAACATTCTGAACATATGATTTTTTTTTAATAATTCCCCTTTTCCAAGAATGTTACTTCATTTTACTTCCCCAAAAGGAATTAAACTCAAGACCAATACTGTAGGTGGGTTTGTGATCCATAGTCCATATATTTAACCAAACTAGGAAGAAGGATGAAATGTTTCGGTCACATTTATTTCCTATTAAACATTTCCAAAGCTCTGCTTCAATACACTTGATATTATTGAGTGTATGAAGTTAATGGTACTCCCACCATTTCTCTATTGCCATAGTTATTAAATAAATAAATTACAATAATTCACAATTATAAATTACAACAATCAATGTTGCAAGCGGAAAAGGAAGTGAAAGTTTTAAGTTAATAAGTCATTTTAAAATCAACTCCCATTCAAATTTATTTTGCATCTCACTGCCATAGAAATGGGATATGGCAAGAAGAACTTTTTTGGACCAGCTCTCCATTGCATATAAAACACATGGTTCCATTAAAAAGCAGAATTTTGCTGAGCCAAATTAAACATGCATTTTGAAGTTGTTCCTAGAATTGTCATGCTTCCAATTGCTTAACATAGGAGATGATAACAGACTGTGAGTTTATTTCTTCCCCATTTTATGTAAGTGATTATTTTGGTCAAGCAGAAATATTCTTCTCTACTAATGTCAGATCAGGAACCAGATCAGAGATTATTTATTGACCTAGCACAACACCCTTGCACAGATAATACTGCCACAACAATGATGTGGCTATTTTCTTTTGTTCTGGGTATCCCAAAAGGTCTCACACAAAGAAACAGATCCTGCCAGATAAAACTAAAAGACTAACCAGCCAAGAGAAATGTATAGTAAAAGGGGATAAAGCACAGTGATGGCCTGCAGGCCACCTCTACCTCAATGTAGTGCTACAGGCACACCAGATGTCAGTTTGGGTGACAGTTCAAGTTGCTAATGCTGCCAATCTGCTATAAATAATCATTTCAGAAGACTGAAATTCAAACAGGAACTCTCAGAGTTATATGAAGCTATATTTGCACAGTTCAGGTTCCTGTTGTGGAGAGGCAAAAGTGTCCTACTATTCACAGGCTTAAATTATATATAGATTATATATAAATTATATATATAGATATAGTTAAATTCCTGTTATTAATCATGTAGATCTGAAATTGAGTTTCCAAGCTGGAATTATTGTATAACCATGCTTAGAGGACAAAGGGATAAAAATACAGCTTTTTTTTAAATTGCCACCCACACATCATGACCTAGACTGTCAAATTTGCTTTGGCTGAGTTCAGATTGACTGACATTGAACCCCAATGTTTTTACAAGCTGTAGCTAATTTTTGGCAGACTGTGGTTAGATCTTTTTCCATACCAGTAATTTTTCTGCTTTAGAATGTATTCCTGTGTCTATTCACTATGTTATTTTCCATGTTGCATTATAGCTCACAGTCTATTATCAGTGAGATATCCTATTCTGGCAAATGGAGGATGATGAAAACACAGTACAGCTATGATAATTGTGATTTTTTTTCTCTTTTTTTAATTATATATAAATTTATTAAGAACAATTTATAGCTGGCTACAAAAATTTATGGGGTAATAAAAATGTTTCACTGGTCTCTTACTAATATTATTAATAACTGAGAACATTAATAGGGCATTGTAGAAAGACACTCAAGAGCCAGGAAGCCAAGGAAAATTATTCATTTGGTTATGGCAGTAATTTGGTTAATTAGGTTTTCCTTGCTTTACTTATTGGGGTTTTTTTCCTAACAATATTTTAATTCTATTTAAATTAATTCTTTATATAGTTATGGGATAGTAGGAACAGAAAAAAATTTCCCATTAAAAAAAACATATTCAGTTTTAATGAAAAATTAATCATTTCACATAAAGAATAAAACACATTACTTCATATACTGTCATGATCATACAAATAAGTGGGTTATAAAAAAAGAATCTGTTGAATAAAGATAAAATGATTAGTCTCTTTTCTCATGCTTTATAGTAACATGTGCTTAACCTAGTAATGTATAAAGCCCAGGTTTTGTTATGGAAGAATTGAAAAAAACCCAATATTTATCAGCTTACATTTTATTACATTTTATAACTAAGAGTGCAGCAGTTATAGTGTAAACCATAGGCTCAATACACTAGTTCATTTTGTATTTTTTTGGTTTTGAGCTAGTTGTTAATTTCCAGAGCATAATGTTTCCATTATTAGTGATTTATAGCACATAATATTTCATTCTTAAAAGTCTTGATAATTTACAAATTCTGAGCAACAGCAAGTTTATAATAGCAAAACTCAGGTAATATTTTTCTGTATGTCTAATCAACATCTTTGCCTGTCAGTGTAGCATGAGCATTATTTTATTGATAAACATATGTAAAGCCTATGGTCTCAGATATTTAGAGGATTCTTCAAGAGATGAGAAGTATGTAAATTTAGAAATTAAATGAGTGTAAATTGATTTTAAAAAATTTTAACATAGTTTTCCCAGTTAAATGTACAATGGGGAAAAAAAACGGTGAAGAAAAAAAAATTTAAAAAAAAGAATAAATTTCAGTAAAGCCATTTTTTATTTTCTGTGAATTAAACATAGACAAGTTTTGGAATATGAAATGAAGGGGGGTTTACATTATTAAACTTGTGAAATGCTACACTGTAAAATGACACAATAAAATATTTATTCTTTTTCTAAATATTTCTGACAAAGAAGGCTGGTTAATCCAGTTTAAAATAATAAGCAAATAAACTATTTCCGTGAGGCAAAACTGCCTTTCTTTACAACTGATCAGTAGACTTTAATCTATGTAGATTTCTACAATGTTCTCGCTGGCATTGTTCCTAAGTGTCTGTCTTTACTGCGAAACCAGGATCAGGTTCAGATTAACTAATCCAATTCACAGTGAAGAAACAGAGTTCTCATTTTAAAGTTTTATTAACGAATTAAGTTAAATCTTCTAGATATAAATTAAAGTAGTAATGCAACATAAAAGCCAAGTCTCTCTCTCAATCACTTGCTTTGTTTCTATTTGAATTATAGTTAAGTACCTTCTATTCCCACTGAAAGCATGCATTAAACACAATCACTAATAGTGCAAAAACTGTAACATAGACTTAGAGTTGTGCTGGGCTTGTAAGTGTGCTGCTGATAGAGCATTAGATCTCCATCAAAAGTGTCATTAGGATTTCAGGGAGAAAAGGATACAGAAAAAAAATCTACCTCCCCAGTTGCTGAGGCCAGTCTGTAGCATGCTTGTCCTGAGTTTGTGAGGATGTTGCTGAAATTAGCCTTGTCCTGTGCAGAAGAAGCCGATGCGCATAACTGAGCTTGGTATGTTTTTGTAACCTTGCTAAGAAGCCCTTTGGAAACACAATCTTATCCATAGATTTTCCATCACAGTTATATATGGAACAAATTACTCAAGGAAGACAGGCCAAGATTAATTTTCTGCAATGATTTTCTTAAATGCATTAAGAGACAAGATTTATCCCTTTTACAGTTATTTCTTTACTTGGATTTTTGTTTGGTTGTTTGTTTTGTCATGTTACATCTGGAAATTATGGCTCCATCATAACTAGTAAAGCCTTCTGCCTGGAAATGTCACAGGCTGCTCAGGCTATCTGGGAAAGAATGCTTCACTCCTGTACTAGTGAACTTCACCAGTCCTGGAAGTGTCATGCCTGTATGCAAGGTACTAATTATAATTGGTCCTTGCATTATGCAAAACTCTGAACAACACCAGCACATTGCCAGGGAGAACACAGGGAATGAAAACATGCCATGTAGCATTTGCACAAATCATTACTATAAGAAATTGTGTTTAAGTACCCAAGAACATTCCTGGTAACACTTGAGTTTACTGATACAGATATACTCTTGACACCCATGTAGCTGTGAAAGTAACAAAGATCCTTGTCTGGACGATTTATGGTTATAGAAATAATAACTTGTTTGATGAGCAAAACTGAAATCAGCAGAAATGTTTTGGGTTTTTTTAACTGAGGACTTCATGTTCAAAGATTCTGTGCCAACCCAAGGAAGCTGATTGAAATGCTTATCTTCTTTTCAAGATAAAGGATTTCTGGTCTGGAGCCATTCAGATTAGTGTTCACCATACATGTTTTCATATGCCGTGCTTTGTACTTTTTCTGTGGTCCTTTACCTGAAGAACTGTTAACGTAAGGCCCATTGTGAACTAAGATAAAGTCAGAAAAGGGGCAGGGGGTGGGCCAGGCAAAGCTCAGGAGTTTGGGCAGGTGTGAGGAACAGCACCATGCTTTTCTGTTCATTTGGTATCACTTACCTTGCGTATTATTTCATTGCTGTTATCATCATTGTTATTACTTCTCCTGTTATGTCATTGTATTAAAATCTCCTTATCTCAACCCATGGGGTTTTGCAGTTTTCTCCCTCTTCTCATTCCCATTTGGGGGGTGGAGGGTGTGATGACTGAGCACTGTGTGATGCTCAGCTCCTGTCTGGGACTAAACCACAACACCCAGGAAGTGGGAAGGAGCTCCAGACTAAAAGATGTGGCCATCTTGTCATCCTTTTCAGGTTATGGGACTTGGAACAAAAATTCTTTACCTGTTATCTTAAAATATTTTAATTATTTTAGATTATGTACAAGCTGTTCTTTGTAAATGAAGGATAAATAGAATTAAGACTTGCCTTTTACCAGACCAACACAGATGTTATTCAAAATCTCTTGCTCTATTGTACTTCTTGAGCAAGATGGAGGAGGAAGGAGGTTTGGTTTGTGCCTGCTGACTTCTTTTCCACTGAGGGATCAAAACAACAACTTGTTGGCCAAGGACTTTAAATTAACTTTTGTAAATATTTTTATACACAAATGAACTGGTCCTTATTTCTCCTAAGGCACCTGGCCGTAACCCAGTATTGCCAATAACATAACATAAAGAATGTATTGCTTCAACTAGACCTTACTCTGTCCAATTTGTGATTAGCATCTGTTACACTTAGTAGTTCATGTAGTGAATGTATCTATTGTTAAGTGATTGATTTTAACATAAAATGCGTAGCTTTTAGCATTACCTATCATTAGTACCACCATTAGTGCTAGATCCTCTGTTTGATTTCCAAGTTTTCTTTCAGAGTTACTGTATAAAGAGATCTCTATCCCTTCAGACTAAGGTTAAGGGCTTAAGTTATTAAATAGTTCATTCAGAATCAGCTCCTGTCCTGTACTACCCAGGGTTTTCAAAGGATTTTCCATATAAGAGATTAACAAGGAAAAAAAAAAATAATAAAAATACAGGCTCCAAAGCTAAGACTATAGAAATTTGTCCAAAACAGAGCAGAAAAGGCAAGAAATAAAAAGCTGAGGTAAATGCTACATCCTAACATTTTTAGCCACCACTAGCTTTACATTCCACATAAAGAATTCCATGCAACTTCCTCCTCTAAAGTAGAACACTGATTTTAATTCCAGTGAAAATGTTACATGCTTTCTAATGAAATATGAGGTAGGATTTTTTCTTTCAAACTAACAGTTCTTTTACAAAACAAAATATACATTACTTTTTTTCTTGTCAGCTTTGTTTGGAGGATGGACAGGTACATACCATGTTTTTCATAGTGAAATGTAAATGTTATTTCTATACATAAATATTTTGCCAACATCTGTAAAGGCTTAACTATTTTGGATTTAAATATGTTAAGACATTTTAAGACTAGTTGTATTTTCTAATTCTTCCCTGGATGCAGCTGGAGTTTCCTTGGGACACCTTCATTTACTTAACAGAATTCTTTGTGGCAAAATTTGATACAATTCATCATGCATGACAATTTCCTGCACATGTTAGCTCAAATGGGAATCTCTTTTTAAAATGGAACAATAACCGATGGTGTATTCGTCATTAATATGTATTTAAAGGTTCTCCTAAGCTCACAAAGACATGCGGAAAGAAAGCTGAAAATTCAGGTAGATATACTGTCTATATAAATTCCTTGAAGTGTTGTTCTTCCCACTGCAGAATGCCACACACCAACTGCACCAGAAATTCAAGCTAGCAAAACTGTCAACAGTTTGAGTTGCATGAGTCCAACTAAATTCCTGCAATATCAGTCTAACAAAGCCATGGCAGAACAGCACTTTAAGGAGCAGTTCTTAAGGTGAGAGGGAGGAACACTGTGATTATACAAGTCTCCTGCATGTGCTGTGAAACACAAAGCATGACAGGTAATCAATACAAAAGTGACCTACTCTTTTGTTGCTACTTCCTAAAAGCTGCCTTTTTCCTCTGCAGTGGCAGGTCAAGTGAATACATAGCCCTGGAAAATTACAGACTGATGCTTCCCAGTTCTGCATGGTTGGAACTGTTTTTCCTTTTATGGTTTTTTCATGGGCCAACAAGTGCAGTTATATTACGGAGTCGGTGCTGTTTATAGGAGCTGTTGTCACTTTGCTCTCTCTCAGACCTGCCAGCATCATTCTTTTGCACATAGTAAAGCCTACAGGCTTTTAGTAACTGGCAATACAGAGTCCATTGTAATAGAAGATATTTCAATGGTACTGTGCTTCTGTTCAGTGCCACATTCTTTCACTTACAATACGAATAGAAAATACTTTTAATGATGAAGAGACAGTTCAGTCTGTACTAAATAGTGTCTATCTTTAATGTTTTTCTCCCAGATAAACTGAAAAATGAGCAACACAATGATAGTCAAAATATTCTGATGCCAGAGTATGTGTCATCATATATTACATAGAGATGTATTGCATATAAGTTTGCAATTTTGTACCTGGATAAAAGTGAATATAATATCCCAGTAAGCACAACAACCAATGAGATACTATGAAAAAAAGAAAAGTAGAAAGCAGCTTAATTTCTAACCAGTAATTCTTTCAAAATTGCATTTATGTTCATATGCAATTTCTAAAATATATTTCCTGTAAAGTGAGGAATTTGATAAATATTTGAGTCAAAACACTACTGATGTTAAATAATACTTCTCCTGTGTCTCTAATTTGTATCTAAGACAAATGTTGTACCTGTTTTTCTTTAAACACTTATGTGAAATATATAGAGGTATTTGAATTCTAAACCTATATCTAATCTTCAGGCCAGTCAATTTTAATATATCCTTTTATCTAATAACTCTGTCACACCAAGCAGCAAATATCCATCATTTCTTGTGCTAAAAAACAACAGATGTTTTAAATCCCTGTGGCAAGTGTTTAAACTTCCAAATGAGAACTAAAAATAAAGGCAAAACAAAACAAAATACTTTGGAGGATTTAAATTATACATAAAATAGAAAGCCAAGGCTTGTGGTCATACAGACTAAACAAAGTCCTTTTACATTCTGTAGCCTGCAGATGCAGACAGGTTGCAGAGACTTTTCCAAGCACGTCAACTTTCAGAAATGGAATCACAGTGTGGAACTAAATTGAACGTCCTCATTTGATATTACTGTGCTGAAGGCAAGTTATCTGAAAGGTCAAACTTGCTCAATGCATAAAAAGTGATTGTATCTTCCAAAGATAAATATATTGCATGTTAATCTCAGAATTTTCATTACTGCTCATAGGTGAGTGGAGCTCTGCAAAGAACTACAACTTAGTCCTCGTGAGGGAAAGTTACAAAAACAACAGCTCTTAGTAAGATTTGTATTTGTGCATCCACTCATGCATATCTCAGGCTATCTTGGAGCTGTAGGTGTGTATGCAAGGTTAATAGGACAGCAACAAGTATCTGTGAAAAAAAAATACCAGGATGAAAGACTTTCATTTCATAGTCTGCCAAAAATTTATTTTTGGTCATGTAGTCACAGTAGAGAGAGAAAATGGCATATAGAGCAACAAAAAGAACTACCTGTACTTGAAAGGGCAATAAACTACAGCCCTTCACATATGTATATGTGTAAGGAATGTATGCATCTCATAAATACTAAGTTTCAGGGAAGAAATTTGAGAGTTTTGAGTACTCTTCATTTTCTCATCATGTCCCTCAGCTATATGTGAGGGTTTTAGCCCGTGTTACTTGAAGGCAGATGTAGGAAAGAGTAGCAATTATCTCTAACAATGATTTAGAGAATGAAATGCATAAATGGATTTTCAGTATCCTAAAAGCAATTTTTAGGGTTCTGGGTTCTGTGTTTAGGTGTCAAGGATATCTCAAAAGTACTACTTGAGGACACTAATTTTGGGAAGACCAGTCCACTTTGGAAGACCCAGGTAACTAAATCATGGTAAAATATAATTCCTGAGTCTGATGAATAGGACATAAATAGTATGAAATAAATTTGGTGATGTAAAATAAAGAATTACTGTCATATTAGCATAATGGTAAGGACTGATTGTGAATATCAGTAATGGATAAAAGGAGGGAGATCCTTCTTTGTACTTAGCAGGAGAACACGTGTTTTGGATAACAAAAATGCAATAGAATAGGGTATATTCAGAGAGTTGTCTACTGACTAACAAAGTGAGGAAGGGAGATGATTAAGTTGGGTTTTCTTCTTTATAGATAGTAGAATTAGCCAGAGCACTATCCATGAGAGTTAATGAGAGGCTTTTTACCTAGATTTCAGATGAAGGAGTACAGGGCAAAGATCATCTGACAAGCTCTTGGGTTGTGACAGAGACAACATTTTGACAGACATATTTCAGAGATTCATAGGGAAGCTGAGCTGGGATGCGTCTGGATTTTCAGAGAGCACTATAAACCAGTGACTTGCGAAAAGTTCATGGACTAGGAAGATACATGCATTATCCAGAGCACATTTTAAAGATACTGCAGTAAGCACTTATCTTGTCCCCTATGATTACAGTTGTAGAGCAAGTCAGGAAAAACATATTACCATTCACATACTACATTATGGACCTAATTTCCATATGGAAATTTCTAATTTCCATTTTTCTGTATGCCACACAGAGGCATTGGCTCACATGATTTATTCTTCCACTTCCAACATGTGAAGCTCATGTTAGATGTAACATCCTTAGGACCAGAGTATCTCTGAATGTTATTCTTCTCTTCGGTGCTTTTCAAAAAGAGTAGTGCTTCTACTAATACAACGTACTAGAGGGCAGCAAAATGCTTTTAGTTGTGCTGGACTGTCATCACAGCCTGTATCTATTTATCACACCCTAACTGTGCACCCACTCTCAAAAGAGCTTATTACTCTTACTGCTTTATTCTTGCCTCCCTTTTTGGTGGCTCCCTTTCTCCCCCTGTATCACTCTTACAGGTGTCAGAGGACCATAGACTGAGTCTGAAACCTAAGTATCACATTTCTGGAAAATGATCTATTGTATGAGAGACTTCTGAAGTGATTTTTCTATGCTGCCATATTAGGCCAGCCTCAGCTGCCAGATTCAGACCCTGCTTTTCAAGAAAAGGTGTGAGGCAGCAGGAAATAACGTCTAGAAATCAGTGAGTCTGGTCAACACACAGTCTAAGAGGAAAAATTAAAGACATTAGGTTGGTTAGCGTGAGTTGCAAAGTACAAGTACATAAAAAGTAACTAGAAAAAGGAAGGGAGAACACTTTCTCTATGTCCACTCTGGATACAGCAAGAAGCAAGGGGATTACAGTGCAGCAAAGTAGAAAAGACAAAGCTTTTTAAGCACAGGTATACCTTTGTACTGAAATACTAAAATACGAGATCATAGAAGTGATGTCATTCAAGATTGGACAAATGTCTAACTGTCATGTTTCAGAAACGTATACTTTGATATCTCACTTGGAGGAATATGATATCTACATAATGCCTTGAATTCTAGATGAGGCCAATCCATTAGTTGTGGCTGGAGACAGATTAACCCTTCAGAGTTGTCTGCTTCTGACAGAGAGGCTCCCTCTCTGGCTAAGGCAATGTAGGTAATTCTATGCTAAACTGTCAGCATGCTAAAATCACAATGGAGAACAAGCAATCAATATCGAATCCCCTAGCTGCAGATTTCACAATTGATTAATGCATGAAAAGAGGGAGGGCACCATATAATTGTATGGTTCATGCCCACCTGTTAATTCTGTGTAAACAAACAAATGTCTACAGACAGTTCTTTCTTTCAAATTTGTCTTTTTGGAGGCAACAGAGACTCACAACAATATGTTGTCAGCTTTATTCCTCACAGGATCTTTCAATCTGACAATAGCAATGAGAGGTAAATGGCAAGTCCCATGGGTTACTGAGCAGAAGTGCAAAGGCTTTGAAAGATGCCAAGTGCTCTGTATCATGCAGGCTGTTAGTGCAGCCTAGTAACATCTCTTCTACTCTTCAGTCTTATTTCACATGCTGTCATCTGCATTGTGGAAGTTCATCCAGAGGCTAGGAAACAGCAGAGCAAGTGCTAGAAAACCTGGACTCTCTGTTGATTTATTGCTGGTATGCTTTGAAAATAAAATCTGTTATACATAAATCCAACAAGGTATGAGAATTCATGTGTAAGGAGGTTTGAAGTGGCCTCTAGAACACTCTCCCTGGTAGTCATGGCTGACTTCAATCACCCTGATATTTGTTGCAAAGCTCACATGGCCAGGCTTTCCTAGTACAAAAGGCTCTTGCAGTGTATAGATGATAACTTGCTGATGCAGGTAGTGGAGGAATCAACAAGGAGAGGTGCACTGATGGACTTTGTATTAACTAATAAGGAAGGACTGGTTGGGGACAATAGGATTGGCAACAGCCTAGACAATAGTGATCACGATATGGTAGAGTTTAGTATCATACAAAGGCGAAGTAAAGCAGTAAGTAGAATTACAACCCTGGACTTCCATGGGGCTAACTTTGAACTCTTCAAAGATCTGCTTGTAGGAATCCCATAGACTAGGACTCTGAAGGGTAAAGGAGACCAAGAAAGTTGGTTAACTTTTAAATACCACTTCCTCCAGGCCCAGGGTAGATGTATTCCATTGAGGAAAAAAATCAGGAAGGCATGCTGGAGAGCAGCCCTGTGGAGAAGGACTTAGGAGTCCTGGTAGACAACAAGTTCTCTATGGAACAGCATTGTGCCCCTGTGGCCAGGAAGGCCTTTGGTATTCTGGGGTACATTAAGAAGAGCGTGTCCAGCAGGTAGAGGGAGGTTCTGCTCCCCCTCTACTCTGCACTGGTGAGACCTCACCTGGAGTATTTCATCCAGGGCTCCCCAGTTCAGGAGAGACAGGGATCTGCTCAAGAGAGTCCAATGGAGGGCTGCAAGGATGATGAAGGGACTGGAACACATGCCTTATGAGGAAAGGCTGAGACACCTG